>BQNB010034556.1:0-51522 GCA_026074375.1 Tanacetum coccineum
AAAAGAGTGAATAAAAAGCATTCAAGCGAGTGTTTATTATATCTGATAAAAAAAATTATAAATCGGCTTATATGTCGTATTATGGTAGCATTCCTGCCTTGTTCAGCTGGTGATGATTATCCGTCTTTGTAAAACGGGTAGTTCTTATAAACCCGTGTCATTTCTATCTCTCCTTTCTATTTTAAAGTCTATATTTGTACAATGTGAGCATTGTACATCTCAAGTGGGAGGAAGGGAGATAGAAATGAGTTATTTGGTTAAGATTATGTGCTGATTTTACCCTAAATTTAAAAAAAATGCACATACTTTTTTTCATTGATGATGAAGGCCGAGTTAATGCGTCTTTCTTGCTTAGTTTATGGAGATTATGAGGCATTACACTACATTTCATACGCATTGACTCGTGTATTATGAACACCCCTTGACTTTTGACACTCAATTTTTGCTTTATGGGATTTGAATGCAACCAGTGATGGGGAGATTGTGGACTTAGAAAACTACTTGTTTTGTGTTTTTATTTAACAACAATTAAATGTTCTAACAATACGTTATTTCAGGTCATTTCCCGACTCAATTATTACCATTATTTATTTTTAGAGTTTTACGCGTTCGCTTTTAATTATTATCTTATAGTTAAATCGCGTAAACTAAAAATCAACGTTCAACGTAAACGGACACCAAACAAATAAAAGTTTACTTTACTCAAGCATGTGGTTTTATGATTTATTAAGAGCATAATTTATAACTTTTTCATATTTTATTTTTTTAGTTACTGTAAAACGCTCTACGTTTTGCAATGAATTACATTCGGGCATACCCGGAAGGCAACCTTTACCGATCTATTTTTATATATCTACAAAAAAAACCTATACCCACAATTTATACCCAAATATATAAAAAATTAATTCTTTCCACCCTGAAGCACTTCGAAAACCGGATACAAGGGTGTTTTACATAAGAATTAAAACCATAAATCTTCCACTAGTGTCACTTCATCTAGTTATAGGTCCTCCAAGTTTACACTCTTGACCGGTTTCAAAAAAAATTGTCTTAAAGATTGGTTAACTTGGCCACCAATCTTGGCCATTCCATCTTAGGGAAGGAGGAGAAGCTCTTTCTAAGTCTTACAAAATTGTACCCAATCAACTTACTCACCCATGGTTTTGTTTAAAGTTGGATTTTTTTGTATTTACATTACCACTTAGCCATAAAAGGCAAAGTCCCATGATCATTTTTCCATTTACATCTCTCATTTGACTACATTTTTCAAGCAAAAAAAACTCTCTCAAAACACAACTCACAAATCACCCATGGCGTAAAAATTAATAAGATTGGGTTTTCATATATATTTTTTATTCTACGTATTTTAAAGCATTCAAGGCATTGTTAACAACGCATAATTTTAAGGTCATTCAGTATATTGGAAGCATTGGGGTTGGTGATTTTATCAGAAATCATACAAAGAAAACTAAATAGGGGTTTTCCTAAATTAGGGTATGTTCTTTATTTTGATGCTTTTGGGTTCAAGCTTAAGTTTAAAAGCTTATGTTCATCATTCCAACTACATTTCCTTTAAGGTCTATTTAAGTTTAAAACATTTCATTCATTCATTAAATTATATACATGCTTGCTTATATATGTTAATCACCACCTAGCTTATTTTCATGAAATTATGAGAAAATTAGAACTCTATATTGTATATGGTAAAATGATACTTAAAATAAAGGTACATGCTTGGTATAAGTGTTAAATAAATTATATGAATAGTTTACAAATTTAATTAGTGTTGAAGGTTTATTTACAAGTTGATGTGTAAAAGATCACAAGGACATGGATTTCACTTGGACAAGTATTGTGGACATTTATAGGACTTAATATATGTGAGCAATATGGTATAACACTTGGTGAAAGAATGGTGCAAAGTTTCTAAATAAAAGGAATTATAAAACTTGTTTTATTAATCACAAAACCCTAATTAAATTTTATAACCTACTGTTTGAATTCGACATATAACTTATACATTTTATATTTTATTAAAATAGTACTCGTTGCAAGGATCGTAAGCATATAAGGAACTTGAAAAACGGATTTATAACGAAGAAAATATGACATTTACAAGTTTACGTTAATTAAACGTATAAAAGTGTTTTTATAAAAGTAATTTTATAAACCTACCTACTGTTTCAGAACTGATATAATAAAATAAATAATTTATAATTATAGTACTCTTCATGACGAATCCAAGGGCGTAAGAAACTCGAGAAACGGAATAAAAATGAACAAGTTATGCTTTTTACAAGTGATATATAATTAATTACATAAAAATAGTTTTTATAAACTGTTATGAACAGTAAATGTTACTGTTCATCAGAGGGTTAATTTTTATAAATATAATATTTTGATAGATTTCTTAAATACGAAGCCGTGGACATAAGAAACACTTAAAACGGAGTTGAAACGATAAAGATACGAGGTTTATAAAACCTTGTGCACTATTTTTACTTTTATACATTATTTTATAAAACAATTAAATTAATAATATAATATCATTATGTAATCAATAAAAATATTAAATCATATATTTTTAACAAATGATACATTAGTAAATAAAAATAATATTTTTCTTTACGGGTACAAGTACATATACTTTTATTTAACAAAGTACACTTTAATTATTATTTCAACTTTTATAATTTAATCAAAAGCTATTAGGTGGTGGTGTAACTATATAACATGTGATATTTTATTTATATAAAATACATTATACTCATACGACCTACACTTAAATAGGTTGCATTCGGATTTGCCGAGACGATTTACTTATTTGATTTAGATAATCAAACCATTCACTTACGGTGAGTTCATAGCCCCGCTTTTATTCAATTATATTGTTTTATAACTTTTGGGTGAGAAAAATGCATTGTTTTTACGTTTGGACACAAGTACTCTTTTAAACAAGTTACCAGCTGACCTAAGTAGCTAAACCCACTATTGCCCACTATCATGAACTGTCAATTGCTAGTTAGCGAGCGCGAATGTTATGAATAGATCTATTTGGGATTGACATCCCCGTTCGGGTGAGTAGCGCTCACCAGTTTTGAATGTACTGAAATAACGAATGTATACATGTCGGAACAATTTGAATGTTTCGGGTTTGAACATCTACACGGGCCCTTAATTGTATTAAATTGCATACATAGATGTCGAGCTTAGTGCACTTCGTAATTACTTTTGTGATATTGTATTCGTTACTTATCATGCATTTTGAAATCTTGCGGTCCTACTTTATACATTTACTAAACCTGTGAATTCACCAACTTTATGTTGACATTTTAAAGCATGTTTTTCTCAGGTCAATAAGGTACAGGAACAAGGATACATTGGGGGTCAACATTTTAGGAATCATATTGCATGGAGATTTAAATGCATTACATTTTGAAGTATTTGTTATGTACTAAAATCTTTACATTTTCATGGGTGAACAATGTCAGCTTTGGGCTTTTGTATCGAACAAGTTTATTTAATCCAATGTATCATTTTTAAACGAATCATATAGAGGTCGTTCTCATATCTTGTGCTGTTGATCTATGAAGTAACACTCTCTAACCCTTATTTCGCTGCGACCCATTTTGAGGGTGTTACAAATTGGTATCAGAGCCAAGGTTATAGAGAACTAGGTCAAATGTTTTTACTTAGACTATAACCATTTTCAAACATTGTATCATACAAAAGTTTTTCACGGAACATACATACACTATTGAGTTGCATTAGTTGGTTAGACTAGATGATTTCATGATCTATATATGTGTTTATACTATACTACATATATACTATATTGACCTCATATAACATACTTATATAAGTTTATTTTATTGTTTTTGCAGACATGTCTTCTGCATCATCCGCGGTGACCTACACATCTATTTACACTGATTCCGAGCTCGGGAGAGTCTTTTGGGGAGCTGATGAGAAGATATCTGATGGAGGTTCTCCACGAGTCATCGTATACAAATACGATGGACTCCCCATGCAGCTGGTAGCTTTACCGTCTCTTGACTACGTGTCAGGACCTGAGCACCCACCATCCCTCGATTATGTATCGGGTCCTGAGCACCCACCCTCACCTGTTTATTTGCCATATGTACCCGAGCCTGAGTTCCCCAAGTACTTAGCGCCATCTGATGATGAGGCACCCATGGAGGATCAGCCTCTATCTGATGATGCCTCACCCGTAGCCCTATTACCGAGCTATGTGCCTGACTCCGATCTGGAGGAGGATTCAGAGGAGGACTCCAAGGAGGAGCATGCTGATTATCCCGCTGATGGAGGGGATGGTGATGATGAGCCCTCCGATGATGACGATGATGATGATGATACTGATGATGAGGATGAGGAGCCCTTTGAGGATGAGGGCGATGACGAGGAGGAGGAGGAGCACCTAGCTCCAGTTGACTCTTCTGCTATACCTATTGTTGACCCTGTTCCCTCAGCTGGGGATACACAGGCATTTGAGACTGATGAGTCTGCACCTACACCTAGATCACCTCAGATTAGGGTCCCCTTTGCCCAGACTCGTCTTCGTAGGGCACAGAAGACTGTCAAACTTGAGCCACCTATGTCACCATCCATGGAGGCACGCATTGCTGAGTATTCCGTCGCACGTACACCACCACTACCTGTAGCATCTCCACCATTACCTCTACCATCACCACTCACTACTAGCCCTATTGATGCAGGAGCACCATTAGGCTATACGGCAGTTAGGATTCGGATGAGAGCTGCAGCTGTATCACCACCCTTATTACTACCATCTACTTCTCATATGACTGATATTCCTGAGGCTAAGATGCCGCCTTGGAAGAGAGCTTGCTTTGCTACTTCCGCTCCTAGACTCGAGATCGAGGAGAGTTTAGCAGCTGGTGTTGCGAGACAGCCAGGGCCTACTCTGGAGGCCGACACTTGGGATGAGATTGTTGAGGCTATGTTGGAGGTAGCACCGACCACCTTGGAGGGGGTTGACCAGAGAGTGACAGAGCTTGATGCTACTGTTAGGCAAATGACTGAGGAGTTTCAGGTACGATTTGAGGAGGCATATGACGACCGAGCTTATCTGAGAGCTCGAGTCAACACACTATTCAGAGATAGGCCATATCACTGCCATACAGCTATGGCCTTGGATAGAGAGGCGATATATGCTCGTATAACATGGACTAGTTCCGAAGATAGAAGTGCAGCCATAGAGGCACATGTTAGGACACTGGAGGCACAGGTTACCACATTGATTGCTCAGACCACATCACTTCAGACTCAGTTGACTGCAGCACTTGGACGTATCGAGACACTAGAGGCTAGAGATCCAGAGCCCCAGGATGGGCCAGCTGAGGCTGGCAGCAACTGTTAGTCATATATCGTTTGTAGCTATCCTATATAGCATAATAAGTTTTATGGGTTACTCCCAGCTAGTAGACTGTAGGGACTTTTGTTTTATCTTTTTAGCTATCATTGTATGGCATGTTAAGTATTATGGGTGATCCCCAACTAGCATTGCCTTAGGACCATATTTTCCATTTTGTATCTCATTGTACTGATCATGTTGCAATCAAAACTATCATGTATGATTATCGATGTTGTTATGTATGGATGTTGATTTATTTATGTCATTGTTGATTTTACTTCAGTTGTATATTTCACTGTGGGTTGTGATCTCATTTTATATTTTTTTATGCATATGTCATGTTGCGTTTATGATTGTATGAAATCTGGCGTGTATTCTAATTCTTGTGATTTTTGAAGAAAATGCCACCAAAGAGAAGAACCACGATGGAAACACCCGCCACCACACCCACTCCTACCACAACTGTTACTAATGCTCAACTTCAGGCTTTAATTGATCGGGGCGTTGTTGCTGCATTAGCAGAACATGATGCAAGCAGGAGCAGAGATGGCGATGTTTAGGAACCGGCGGAAGAAGGCAAGTGCCTACTCAACGATAATGCACTTATACTGATTTCTTTAAGTGCCATCCTATGAATTTCAAAGGCCCTGAAGGAGTCGTTGGCCTGACCCAATGGGTGGAGAAGATGGAATCTGTTTTCCTTATCAGAAACTGTGCCATCACAAGTCAGGTTAAGTATGCATATTGTACTCTTCAAGGAAGTGCCTTGACGTGGTGGAACTCCCACGTAAGGGCTGTCGGACAGGATGTTACATATGCAATGCCATGGACGGCTTTGAAAAGGATGATAATAGATAAATACATCCCTAGGGGCGAGATCAAAAACTAGAATCTGAGTATTGAAACTTAAAGGTAAGAGGTACCGATTTGTTGACTTACAACCAACGATTCCAGGAGTTGGCACTGATGTGTGATAGAATGTTCCCCGAGGAATCAGCTAAAGTGGAAAGGTACGTCGGTGGCCTTCCCGAGATGATTCATGGCAATGTTAAGGCATCGAAGCCTCAGTCAATGCAAGAGGCAATTGAGTTTGCTACTGAAATGATGGATAAAAAGATGCTCACTGCGGCTGAACGTCAAGCAGAGAATAAGAGGAAATTTGAAGATACTTCAAGAAACAACCAAAACCAACAGCAGCCATTCAAAAGGAATAATGTGGCACAGGCTTACACTACCGAGCCCAAAGATAAGAAGCCTTATGGAGGAACCAAACCTCTATGTACCAGGTGCAATTATCACCACGATGGGCCATGTATTCAAAAGTGTACTAACTATAAAAAGATTGGCCACTCGGCCCGTGACTGTAAAGGCCGATCTGCTGCTAATAACAACAACAACCACCAGAGAGCCCAAGGGGAAAATCCAAGAGGTATCACTTGTTTTGAGTGTGGAGTTCAAGGTCACTTCAGGAGTGACTGCCCAAAGCTGAAGAATGGAAATCAAGGAAATCAGGCTGGGAATGGAAATGCTTTAGCAAGAGCTTATGCTGTGGGCTCTGCTAGAACAAACCTAAACTCTAATGTTGTCACGGGTACGTTCCTCCTAAATAACCGTTATGCTTCGATTTTATTTGATACTAGTGCCAATAAAAGTTTCATATCTACCGCATTTAGTTCTTTGATTGATATCATCCCAACTACTCTATACCATGGTTATGACGTCAAGTTAGCTGACGGTAGAATAATTTAGGTTAATACACTTATACGGGGTTGTACTTTGTATTTTCTAAATCATCCATTCAACATTGACTTGATGCCTGTAGAGATGGGTAGTTTTGACGTCATTATCGGTATGGACTGGTTAGCTAAATATCACGTCATGATCGTTTGTGATGAGAAACTCATTCGTGTTCCCTTTGGAGATGAAATTTTAATTTTTCATGGTGACGGAAGCAACAACAGTCACGAGTCTCGATTAAACATAATCTCGTGCACAAAAACACAAAAGTATTTGCTGAAGGGATGTCCTATCTTTTTGGCACATGTTACCATGAAAAAGGCGGAAAACAAGTCAAAGGAGAAGCGACTTGAAGACGTGCCAATAGTTCAAGATTTTCCTAGAGTTTTTCCTGAGGACTTACCGGGTATTCCATCAATCCGCCAAGTGGAATTTCAAATCGATTTGATGCCTGGTGCTGCACCTGTGGCACGAGCACCTTATCGATTAGCTCCATCTGAGATGAAAGAATTGTCGGGCTATCTGAAAGAACTTTCCAACAAAGGCTTTATAAGACCCAGTTCCTCACCTTGGGGAGCTCCGGTCTTGTTTGTCAAGAAGAAGGATGGATCATTCCGGATGTGCATTGATTTCCGGGAATTGAATAAGCTAACGGTGAAGAACCGTTTTCCGCTTCCAAGGATTGATGATTTGTTCGATCAACTACAAGGTTCGAGTGTCTACTTGAAGATCGACCTGAGATCGGGTTATCATCAAATATGGGTTCGTGAAGAAGATATTCCAAAACCCGCGTTCAGAACTCGATAAGGACATTATGAATTTCAAGTTATGTCGTTTGGTCTGACTAACGCACCTGATGTGTTTATGGATCTCATGAACCGGGTGTGCAAACCATATTTTGGTAAATTCGTGATTGCCTTTATTGATGACATTCTGATATACTAGAAGAACAAGCAAGAGCACGAAGAGCATCTCAAGTTAATCTTGGAGTTGCTAAAGAAGGAGCAGTTGTATGCTAAATTCTCTAAATACGAATTTTGGATTCCTAGAGTACAGTTCCTTGGTCACGTGATTAACAGTCAGGGTATTCACATGGATCCCGCCAAGATTGAATTCGTTAAAGATTGGGAGTCTCCTAAGACTGCAACGGAGATTCGTCAATTTTTAGGCCTTGCCGGTTACTACCGAAGATTCATTGAAGGATTCTTAAAGATCGCAAAGCCAATGATCAAGCTTACTCAAAAGAAGATCAAGTTTGATTGGGGTGACAAAGCAGAGGCAGCTTTTTAATTGATAAAGCAGAAGTTGTGTAGTGCACCAATTTTGGCTTTACCCAAAGGAAGTGAAGACTTTATCGTTTACTGTGATGCTTCGATCAAAGGGTTGGGCGATGTGCTAATGCAAAGAGAAAAGGTGATTGCTTATGCATCATGATAGCTGAAAATTCATGAGAAGAATTATACCACTCATGATTTGGAGTTAGGCGCAGTAGTGTTCGCTCTGAAGATTTGGAGGCATTATCTGTATGGGACGAAATGTACCATGTTCACCGACCATAAAATTTTACAACACATCCTTGATCAGAAGGAATTGAACATGAGACAACGCCGTTGGTTGGAATTGCTCAGTGATTACGATTATGAAATTCGTTATCACCCGAGGAAAGCGAATGTCGTAGTTGACGCCTTGAGTAGGAAAGAACAAGAGCCACTGCGGGTTCGAGCCTTAGTCATGACTATTGGTTTGGATCTTCCCAAGCAGATTTTGGAGGCTCAGACTAAGGCAAGAAAACCAAAAAACCTCAAGTTTGAAGATGAGGGAGGTATGCTGATTGAAAATTTGAAGGACCCAGAAAAGCCTAGGAAGGAGAAATTAGAACTGTGTGCAGACGGAACACTTTGTTTTAATAACAAGATTTGGTTGCCATGCTATTGTGACCTAAGAAATCTAGTTATGCATGAGTCTCACAAGTCAAAATACTCTGTTCACCCGGGTTCCGATAAAATGTACCAAGACATGAAGCAATTATACTAGTGGCCTAACATGAAAGAAGATATTGCCACCTACGTTAGCAAGTGTTTGACGTGTTTAAGAGTCAAGGCTGAACACCAAAAACCATCTGGATTATTGGTACAATCGGAGATTCCTCAATGGAAATGGGACAATATCACCATAGATTTTGTCACCAAGCTCCCAAAGACGCAAAGTGGAAACGATACCATATGGGTATTTGTAGACCGACTCACCAAGTCTGCACACTTTCTACCAATGAGGGAAACTGGCCCTATGGAAAAACTAGCAAGATTATACTTGAAGGAAGTAGTCACGAGACATGGAATACCAGTCTCAATAATTTGTGACCGTGACCCTCAGTTTATGTCAAATTTTTGGAAGTCATTTCAGAAGGCTTTAGGTACTCGGCTGGATATGAGTACGGCATACCATCCGGAGACCGACGGACAAAGCGAAAGAACCATTCAAACTCTTGAAGACTTGTTACGCGCTTGCGTGATAAATTTTGGGAATGGTTGGGAAGGACACTTGCCGCTTATCGAATTCTCGTACAATAATAGTTATCATGCTAGTATTAAAGCTGCCCCATTCGAGGCACTTTATGGTCGGAAGTGTCGATCACCTATTTGTTGGGCCGAGGTCGGAGATGCTCAGCTCACCGGTCTAGAACTAATTCATGGGACAACCGAGAAGATTGTCCAAATCAAGCAGAGAATTTAATCCGCTCGTGATCGCCAAAAGAGTTACGCCGATGTGAGGTGTAAGCCTTTGGGATTTCAATTTAGTGACCGAGTTATGTTAAAGGTTTCACCTTGGAAAGGGGTCGTACGTTTTGGCAAACGGGGGAAGTCGAACCCGAGGTATATTGGACCTTTTAAGGTGTTAGCCAAAGTGGGAACCATTGCTTATAGACTCGAACTACCTTAACAGTTAAGCAAGGTTCATAGAACATTTCATGTATCGAATCTAAAGAAGTGTTTATCCGACGAGCCATTGGCAGTTCCGTTAGATGAAATACACATTGATGAAAAACTCCGCTTCGTTGAAGAACCAGTAGATATTATGGATCGTGAAGTCAAACGGTTAAAGATAAGTTGTATCCCCATCATCAAAGTTCGATGGAACTCTAGGAGAGGTCCTGAGTTCACATGGAAACGTGAAGATCAATTCCGAGAGAAGTACCTGCTCCTTTTCACAAAAGCCGCACCCTCGACAAGTGCCGCATCTTGAGCCTTTCGGACAAGGCTCTGTTAACAGGGGAAGATTGTAATAATCCATTACTATAGGTCATTTCCTGACTCAATTATTATCAATATTTATTTTTAGAGTTTTACACGTTCGCTTTTAATTATTATCTTATAGTTTAATCGCGTAAACTAAAAATCAACATTCAACGTAAACGGGCACCAAACAAGTTAAAGTTTATATCAAGCAAGTGTTATATGATTATAAGGAGTATAATTTATAACTTTTCATAATTTATTTTTATTGGTTACGTAAAACGCTTACGTTTCACAATAAATTACGTTTAGGCATACCCGGAAACACCAATACCCACCTATACTTAAACAAATACCCACTTTTATACCCAATACACAAAAATTAATTCATTTTATCATGTTATAACTCCTTTAGGCTGGATATGGGTTTATACACATGAATTAAATCCTTTAATTCATTAAATACTTACCTTTACATGTGATAAGCCTTACACGAGTACATTCTTATACCATTTCTCCATAAATTAGCTTGTTAATGTACCCTCCCAATCCTTTGAGCCGTGAGTTTACATAGGGAGGAGGAGAGCTCCTTTGCATTTGTACCTTAAACCACCTTCATTCTATGGTTTCATTTTAAGGTTGCTTAGGGTTTCTTACACACTATATAAAGAAAGCCAAGCATCTAGTATTCATTTACATACAATAAATAACTCTCCAAGCACAAAATTCCCTCCTATCCATAACCCAAAACTCACAGCTCAAAATAGTGAGCTAGGGTTTCATAATTGTTGGATTTCTAAAGCATTCCAAGTGCACTAAGGTTCATTCTAAGTATATATAAGACACCTCAAGAGGTTTGCAAGATTGGATTTGGGTTTAATAAGGATTAATAAAGAAAACATATTTAAGGTTTTCTTGATTAGGGTTTTGATTTTGGAAGCATTACTAATATTTTTATCTTGTGTTCATCTTCTTACTCATCTTCCATAAGGTCTATTTAAAGTATTTCATTTCCATTCATCCATTAACTTATGTGTACATGCTAGTTATATATGTTAAACACAACATAGATTCATTTTTGTGATATATAAAGTATTTTGAAGCTTAAATAATTCGAATTTAAATATGTATATGGTGAATTAATGTTAAAAATAAGGGTACATACTTAGTATAATCACTAAATAAATTACATGGATAGTTTACAAATTTAATTAGTGTTGAAGGTTTATTTACAAGTTGATGTGTAAAAGATCACAAGGACATGGATTTCACTTGGACAATTATTGTGGACATTTATAGGACTTAATATATGTGAGCAATATGGTATAACACTTGGTGAAAGAATGGTGCAAAGTTTCTAAATAAAAGGAATTATAAAACTTGTTTTATTAATCACAAAACCCTAATTAAATTTTATAACCTACTGTTTGAATTCGACATATAACTTATACATTTTATATTTTATTAAAATAGTACTCGTTGCAAGGATCGTAAGCATATAAGGAACTTGAAAAACGGATTTATAACGAAGAAAATATGACATTTACAAGTTTACGTTAATTAAACGTATAAAAGTGTTTTTATAAAAGTAATTTTATAAACCTACCTACTGTTTCAGAACTGATATAATAAAATAAATAATTTATAATTATAGTACTCTTCATGACGAATCCAAGGGCGTAAGAAACTCGAGAAACGGAATAAAAATGAACAAGTTATGCTTTTTACAAGTGATATATAATTAATTACATAAAAATAGTTTTTATAAACTGTTATGAACAGTAAATGTTACTGTTCATCAGAGGGTTAATTTTTATAAATATAATATTTTGATAGATTTCTTAAATACGAAGCCGTGGACATAAGAAACACTTAAAACGGAGTTGAAACGATAAAGATACGAGGTTTATAAAACCTTGTGCACTATTTTTACTTTTATACATTATTTTATAAAACATGTAAATTAATAATATAATATCATTATGTAATCAATAAAAATATTAAATCATATATTTTTAACAAATGATACATTAGTAAATAAAAATAATATTTTTCTTTACGGGTACAAGTACATATACTTTTATTTAACAAAGTACACTTTTATTATTATTTCAACTTTTATAATTTAATCAAAAGCTATTAGGTGGTGGTGTAACTATATAACATGTGATATTTTATTTATATAAAATATATTATACTCATACGACCTACACTTAAATAGGTTGCATTCGGATTTGCCGAGACGATTTACTTATTTGATTTAGATAATCAAACCATTCACTTACGGTGAGTTCATAGCCC
Source organism: Tanacetum coccineum (assembly GCA_026074375.1). NCBI lineage: Eukaryota > Viridiplantae > Streptophyta > Magnoliopsida > Asterales > Asteraceae > Tanacetum > Tanacetum coccineum. The sequence continues at coordinate 12,667 of BQNB010034556.1, forward strand.
GCTTTTATTCAATTATATTGTTTTACAACTTTGGGGTGAGAAACATGCATTATTTTTACGTTTGGACGCAAGTACTCTTTTAAACAAGTTACGAGCTGGCCTAAGTAGCTAAACCCACTATTGCCCACTATCATGAACTGTCAATTGCTAGTTAGCGAGCGCGAATGTTATGAATAGATCTATTTGGGATTGACATCCCCGTTTGGGTGAGTAGCGCTCATCAGTTTCGAATGTACTGAAACAACGAATGTATACATGTCGGAACAATTTGGATGTTTCGGGTTTGAACATCTACACGGGCCCTTAATTGCATTAAATTGCATACATAGATGTCGAGCTTCAGTGTCATGAGCTTAGTGCACTTCGTAATTACTTTTATGATATTGTATTCGTTACTTATCATGCATTTTGAAATCTTGCGGTCCTACTTTATACATTTACTAAACCTGTGAATTCACCAACTTTATGTTGACATTTTAAAGCATGTTTTTCTCTGGTCAATAAGGTACAGGAACAAGGATACATTGGGGGTCAACATTTTGGGAATCATATTGCATGGAGATTTAAATGCATTACATTTTGGAGTATTTGTTTTGTACTAAAATCTTTACATTTTCATGGGTGAATAATGTAAGCTTCGGGCTTTTGTATCGAACAAGTTTATTTAATCCAATGTATCATTTTTAAACGACTCATACAAAGGTCGTTCTCATATCTTGTGCTGTTGATCTATGAAGTAACACTCTTTGACCCTTATTCCGCTGCGACCCATTTTGAGGGTGTTACATTTTAACAGGATCACCACTGCTTTGATTCCCTAAGATAGATTATAATTAAACTAAAGGATGCTTTATGCGGATGCGTTAATTGTGACAGGATTAATCGTGTCTAGGTCTTAGGATGATGTCCCGCCTAAGTCTTAAGAATGATATGCCGCTTCGAGATAAGTAAGTCATTGCACTAAAACAAACAAACCAGCATTGAACCGAATTTAATATGGCTAATACAGTTTCCTATCATTTGGCTTGTATCGCTTTTCTATCTTCTAATTTTCTTTTTTTGTGTTTATTGTGTATTGAATTGATATTTGTTTCCACCAAACCTCTACCAGTCTCTCAGGCTGAAAACCCCCATATCATTAGACAACGTATATAGTATTGGTTTAAATAGTAAATAGACTAATTGAAATACTAATAGAATATAGGATTAATGTTTCACTCTTAGTGTTCGACACCCTACTTACCGCGAACTCCATCTTGACCGGGTACACTGCTCGTTAAAGTGTTGTTTTAGGTTTGTCGGCTAAATATAAATTTAAAACTTGATAATCAAATAATTGACCTTACACGACAGCACATTAGGTTTTTGGCGTCGCTGCCGGGGAGTGAAGCTGTTTAATTCTTATTTATTAGTGTTTTAGTTTAGCTTAAATTGCATAATTGTGTGCTTGTTTGTGTGTTTAATTTCCTGCATTGTATATTTTGCATATTGTGTGTTTGTGTGCATTATTACAGCCTGCTATAACATTCTAAGTCGAATACTCAATACAGCATATTCATCTTCTTGGATATGACGTATAAAATTTTTCTAAACCAATACAGCGTATTCGACTCTATCATCAATACGGCGTATTCAGTTTACTGAATATGGCGTATTAGGCTATTTGACCATTTTCTTTCCTAGCTATTTTATTGCAGGTTAAACATGGACAACCTCAATATCACTATGGAGGAATACATCAGACTTCAAGAGGAGAAAGCTCTAAGTCGGGGTGAGACGTTTAATTGGCAAACTGCCACGCACGGTAAGATGGAATATTGTAAAGATGAGGATGACTGCTTTACAAACTTTGAAACCAAATTTCCAGCCATAGTCCTTGATAATACATTAACATTCGATGCAGCAATCTCATGTGGACCCACAGTAAGTCCTCTTAACAACAATGAAATTAACTTTAGAATATCGTTTGAGGAATCCGACGATGAAGATTACACGGTAGTTTATAACAAAAATTCATTTTCCTATAAAATAATTTCTGTCAATAATTTAAAAACAGATTCTGAAAATGATAATGATAAAGTCAATATGCCTTCAATTCCATCACCCGAGCCTGAGGTTAGTTATTTTAATGATTTAGACTTCTTTAAAGATTTTGAGAATGAATTTCCAGCCATTGTTTACAATGATGCTCTAACGTCTAAATTAGATCTCTTAACTGAACCTACTATAAGTCCTCAACATATCAATGAATTTGATTTGAAAGATGAAACATCATTGTCCGAATGTGATGAAGAGGAACAAAATGTTTTATACTTTAATGATTTATTTCCTTTTAACGTAATTTATCCCGATGATTTAAAATCGGATACAGACAACAATAATAAAATCGATATTGAGTGATCTTCGGGGGATATGTCTGTCACACCAAGACCTGATGTAATAAATATCAATTCTCAAGGGTCAAATAAGCTTTCGGAAACAAGTCATGATACATCTAATAATCTTTTCAAAATTGAAACTTTTATCAAGAAGCTAAATGTTAATATCATGGCTTGTAATTATCTTAACAACGGGATGATTTTAAAGAATTTGTATGTGCCATTTGGCATCCCGTTCGACCCCAAGTTGTTTTATAAGGATGGGATTAAATTGGGGCAAGTCTAACTTAAAGACTTTTCTGTAAACAAAAGTGCTTGTCGGAAGACAACCCGAAATGTATTTTCAATTTTCTTATCGAGTCTGTCTTCCCAGACTGTCTATACGGCGTATCCAAACCTCATGGATACGGCGTATTGACCTTCTGGACGTTATCCAGTCTTTATTTTCAGCATAGTTCATACGACGTAATCATTAAATGAATACAGCGTATACAGGTATCAATCCGACGTATCCTGGGGTATGGATACGGCGTATCGACTTCCTGTACAGTTTTAGGTTATTATTTCGAGTCTAACCAAACGAATACACCAAAGATGGAGTTGCACTTGTTTTCTTATTTGATACAGGAACCTTCTGAAGAAGTCGACAATGTTGGTAGGGTATTTATAAATCTGGAAATCTCAAAGTTTTGGAGTCTTGAAATCTCAAGACGGCTGTTCAACACACTTTTTGCTCAAATACTCAAAATGAAGAATCATCCAGAGCAAAATATCAGGGGAGTTTCCTCGTTCTAATTCTATTTCCCATATTATTTAACTGTTTTATTTATAAAACAAGGACGTTGTATAATTTAAGTGGGGGGTGGAGAATTAGAACGTACTTGTCTTCTTTTTTACAAATTAACATGCAAAGTGCTTAATAATAGGCCAAATTAAAAAAAATTAGCATGACTTTTATAAAAATCACTAGTTACATTACCTAGCGCACTATAACCCTTGATACATATTATGAGAATTAAGCCTATTCCGTTTCTAAATGCTTACTAAAAATTCCACAAAATTATGAGTGTGCCGGTGATGTAGTGGACTTTAGAACTTGGCTTGGTATATCACTCGAGACCGCAATGATGAGTACTATGGACTTAGATGGAGGAACATGTTCAACTAATAAATTTCTAGGATTAAACCAAAAATACTACATGTTGTAAAAATTAACTAACTACATTGGTTAGTTAACCCCTGTGTAACCCTTTGCTTACTCTCACTTTTTGAGTAAGATCCCCTAAAACAACCTGTTGAGCCATTCTTGTCTTTTTCACGCCAAATATTATATGTTTCGTTACACCTTTACACCTTAGCCTACCATGTAGATTAAGCCTATTTTTTATCAAAGTTGCTAGTTGCTTTCGTGTAAAAAATTTGTATTTCCTGTGTCAAAGTGAATTTTTTCTATCTCTGTAATGGTCAGGAAAATGCACAATGCAATGGGAAAAATATGTAGCTTGTAAGTTTTGCTACTTTCGCGATTATGAATCATGTCCGAAGAAGAAGTGTTACAAGGAAAAGATTATCCGGATGAATTATGATAGTAAAGACGGTGGAATTAAACCGAGACTTATGATGTATTGCAAAAAAAAGCAGTAAAAAAAAAGAAAAAAAGCAGCAAAAAAAGGAAGAAACATGGTCGGTTCAAAAGAAGTTTATACCGAATGAATCACTTGGAAGGATCGACTATTCGTTGATACGTTACTAAAATTAACGATGTAAAGTCTTGTAAAAAGTAGCCGATATCACCACTTATTCTGTAAAAGTATGTAAAGAGCGGAATGTAAAGAAAGTTGACCATTATAGGAATGCCAACTTAGGTTGTCTTTGTCATTTCTATGATCGAGATGTTTGTCTATATGTTCGAGTCTTTGTCTGGAACGGTCGAGGAAAAGTTACTAGCAACCGTACCTTATTTTTTGGCTTAATCTATTTTTTTCGTAAATTTTGTTTAACACCCATTTTACTTCTCTTTCCTAGCAACTAACCTTAGTGTCTACTCGAACGAGGACTTGTTTGAGCATGCATGTCTATTTCGTCGTTATAGACATGTATGCATGTCTCAGCTGCCTTGTTGGATGACGACTTTCGGTAAAAGTTAGAAGCTCCCTACCCTATATCATTCTTCATCCTAACCGCTGGTTAAACACGAACAGGGATGTGATCGGATTGTATATGTCTATTCCATCATTACGGCCATGTATGTACGATACAACTGCCTTGTTAGTGTGGTACTTATGGTGAAAGATTGTTGAATGATCAACCCTAAGCCTTCTTAACTCAATTTATCTTTTGACTTGTTTCTCCTTAGCTTTAGCGGTGGAGATGTGTATCCTTGCCAAGCTTATGATACAAAGCTAATCATGATCGAGCAATTGAACGTACTACTTAAATGTTGCACCCTAGATTAGTTGAGTGATCTGAGTGTTTTTCATTTCCATATTTCGTGAGGAGCTTGGTTATGTACAGGTGATTAGGACAAAACGATGCTATGGCAAATCCTAAACTTTAGTTGGGACACATTTTCATAAACTAAAACTTTTTCTAAAGTCTACTTGAGGACAAGTAGGATTCAAGTGGGGAGATATTTGATGACATCAAATAACTTCACTTTATTATCTCATTTATCCCATCTGTTTTGCCCACTTTTATATAATTATTGCATAATTTAGTACTTAATTGCTTTAAAGTTGATAAATGCAGTAATTCATGAGTGTTTTGTGAAGACAAGCTAAAAGGAACATAAATTAGAGCTAAAACGAAGATATTTGAAGAATGCTGCTTTCTGATCAATACGCCATATCCAACAAAAGAGATACGGCGTATCTGCGCTAAGACTTCACAAGAAAACACGTTTGACCATTTCCCAATACGACATATCCCTTCTGTCTACATACGCCGTATCCATGAAGATAACTATTCGAAAATACAATAAATCATGTAAATTAGGAATGATATCACTGATTTATTATGAACGTAGCGCGCACTCCAAGGAATCCAGCCCAATACGCCGTATCGACCTGGCCAGATACGGCGTATCGAGTCTTTTTCAAACACTATAAATAGAAGACTCAAAAAACGAGTTTTTAATGTGCAATATCATATTCTTTATACCATACTCACTAAAGACGAATTTTAGAATAGAAGATTAGCCATCAAGGTCAAGCATTGATCACGAATCCATAGAAGACATCGTGTAATTTTTACTCTCTTAATCGTTCGATTTTCATTGTTTGATTACGCTTGTATAATTACAATGGTTGTGGGCTAATACCCTCGGGTATTAGCCATCTTAATGAAATTTTAATGTTTGGTTTGTATTAAAATTGATTTCTTAATTTATCGTTGATTGTTTAATTATGTTTATCACCTCATACTTATTTATGTGTTTGAATATGCGACCTATCATTCAACTGGATCTAGTGATACGGACCAAGTAATCTAGATACCGGGATAGCTCTCCATATCGTATTTAATATTACTGGACCAATAAGATCACAAATAACGTTCTATCTTTGTCTTTGAGTTATGACCTTAGTTGGACCAGTAGGTGACCCGTTTATTTTTCAGTAATCATGCTATTAATTAACTGATAAAGATTTAAATAGTGGACTACCAGTATATGAAACACCGTCAAACAATAAGTGGGTAAAGTCCCGTTGGGCTAGGGTTTTAACAGGATCACCACTGCTTTGATTCCCTAAGATAGATTATAATTAAACTATAGGATTCTTTATGCGGATGCGTTAGTTGTGACAGGATTAATCGTGTCTAGGTCTTAGGATGATGTCCCACCTAAGTCTTAAGAATGATATGCCGCTTCGAGATAAGTAAATAATTGCACTAAAACAAACAAACCAGCATTAAAATGGATTTAATATGGCTAATACAGTTTTCTATCATTTAACTTGTAGCGCTTTTCTATCTTCTAATTTTCTTCTTTTGTGTTTATTGTGTATTGAATTGATATTTGTTTCCACCAAACCTGTGCCAGTCTCTTAGGCTGAAAACCAGGGGGGGGGGGGGTTTGGGGGGGGGGATTGAGTCGGTGGGGGGGATTTAAGATTTTATGGGGGGGATGGGGGGGAGAGATAGGTGGAGGGGGGATAGGGGGGGGCGAGAGGGGGGGGATTTGGATGGGGGGGATATTAAAGGGGGGGTGGGATGCTGCGGTGGGGGGATTTTAACAGGATTACCGGGGGGGGGGGGGTGTGGGGGATGGGGGGGATTTATTGGTGGGGGGGGAGGGGATATAAATGTAGGGGGGGGGGGGGGGAGGCGAGGATGGGGGGATTTTGGGGGGGATAATGGGGAGGTGGGGGGTAGGGGCGGTGGGGGGGGGGAGGGTGGTGGGTGGGGGGGGGGGATGGGGGCGGGGGGGGGGAGGCGGCGGGGGGGGGGTGGGGGGGGAGATTTTACTGGGGGGGGGGGGGGATTTAGGGGGATTAAAGGGGGGGGGGGGAGTAGAGGAGGAGATTTGGGGGGGATGGTTTGGGGTGGGGAGGATGTTTAGGTGGGGATAAGCGGGGGGGGGTAGATTGGGGGGGGGATAACTTTCTTATCATTTTGTTCGAAGATACAATAAATCATGTAAAATTGTAATGATATCACTGATTTATTATGAACGTAGCGCGCACTCCAAGGAATCCAGCCCAATACGCCGTATCGACCTTACTAGATACGGCGTATCGAGTCTTTTTCAAACATTATAAATAGAAGACTCAAAATTGAATTTTTAGTGTGCAATATCATATTCTTTATACCATACTCATTAAAGACGAATTTTTTAGAAGAGAAGATCAGCCATCAAGGTCAAGCATTGATCACGAATCCATAGAAGACATCGTGTAATTTTTACTCTCTTAATCGTTCGATTTTCATTGTTTGATTACGCTTGTATAATTACAATGGTTGTGGGTTAATACCCTCGGGTATTAGCCATCTTAATGAAAGTTCAATGTTTGGTTTGTTTTAAAATTGATTTCTTAATTTATCGATGATTGTTTAATTATGTTTATCACCTTAATACTATTTATGTGTTTGAATTGCGACCTATCATTCAACTGGATCTAGTGCGATTATTACGGACCAAGTTAAATCTAGATTACGGGATAGCAATCCATGTCGTATTTAAATTCTGGACCAATAAGATCCAAATAACGTTTATCTTTGTCTTTGAGTTATGTCCTTTTTAGTTGGACCAGTAGGTGACACGTTTATTTTTCAGTATTCGTGTATTAATTAACTGATAAAGATTTAATAGTGGACTACCCAGTATATGGAAATCACCGTAAACAAATAAGTGGGGGTAAAGTCCCGTTGGGCTAGGTTTTAACAGGGATCCACCACTGCCTATTTGATTCCAGAGATAGATTATAATTAAACTTAGGATTCTTTATGCGGATGCGGATGCGTTAGTTGTGACAGGATTAATCGTGTCTAGGTCTTAGGATGATGTCCCACCTAAGTCTTAAGAATGATATGCCGCTTCGAGATAAGTAAATAATTGCACTAAAACAAACAAACCAGCATTAAAATGGATTTAATATGGCTAATACAGTTTTCTATCATTTAACTTGTACCGCTTTTCTATCTTCTAATTTTCTTCTTTTGTGTTTATTGTGTATTGAATTGATATTTGTTTCCACCAAACCTGTGCCAGTCTCTTAGGCTGAAAACCCCCACATCATTAGACAATGTATATAGCATAGGTTTAACCAGTAAATAGACTAATTAAAATACTAATAGAATATAGGATTAATGTTTCACTCTTAGTGTTCAACACCCTACTTACCGCGAACTCCATCTTGACCGGGTACACTGCTCGTTAAAGTGTTGTTTTTGGTTTGTCAGCTAAATATAAATTTAAAACTTGATAATAAAATAATTAACCCTACACGATAACACATCAACTGTGTAAAGGTCCTCACGGAACCGAAATAATAAAGACATGATTCGTCCATATCTGCTATTCTTTTTAACCTATGCATGCATGTAATGACGTTGGTGTTCGCCTCAGTTCTAGTGTCGTTATGGCCAAATGATCTTACTCTAAGCTCAAGGATATATACAAGGCATCAATCAAAGCATTGAAGAAAGCTATGAACATTCAAGATACACTTCCGCACGCTCTGATAAACAAGAACTTCCTCAAAGAACATCAAGTATATGATTACAAGCAGATAAAGTTGAAGGCCTTTGTTGAGGGAGATTGTTAGCTTTTAAGTGATGCATAAGTATGAGTATGTTGATTAAGAAGTCATTCATGCCAAAAAGTATCCAAGATTATCTTAAGGCTAAAGACCAAGACATCAAGTTAAAGTCAAAGATATCAATATAAAGTTCAAGATCCAAGATCACAAGCATGCAAAAGGAACTTCAAAGAAATTCCCAAGGTTACAAGGCTTCAAAATCCACGACATCACAAGAAGTAAAGCCATAAGTGCAATGACCACCCCTTAGGGGGATATTATTAGCCTTGTTTTTAGTAAAGTGATGGTCATTATTTATTCTTGAGCCTTGTATAGGAAAATATAGTTTATGAGAATTGTCTAAGCTAATTGGGCCTAGGTTTTGGGCTTAAAGCCCACGTGTTGTCTAGGATCGACCCAACAAGGCCCACTTAAAAGCCCAAAGTGGCTCGGCTCATTTGTACTATAAATACCACCCTCCTAACATGTTAGGAGGGTGTTGGTTCTCATTTTCTCTCTTAAGAATCATCCACCTCTTTTCTATTTTTTTCTTTCTTTCTATAAACCCTCTTTATCTAGATTTCTATTATTTTCGTGTATTGTGTGTGAATGATATAGTGTTAAAACAACATATAATTAGACAACACATAGACATATTGAATAATTAAATGGATGTAAAGACTTCACATAAATTAAACATGTGAGTATGTAAGTATAATGGGGTTAGAAAACCCTAAAAATCGTCCAAAATGATTACACCAAAAGTTCTCCCAATTTTCCACAAAAATTTATGAGAATAAAGGGGTTGTATTTATAGAATTTGGGTTTTGACGGCGTCGCTAGGGTTTCCCGATGCCGTCAGCCCGTCGAAACCCTAATGATTTTCTTCTGTCGGTTAATCGTGACACCGTCAAAACGTTTAGTGACGTCGTCGCTATTCAAATGTGATGGTGTCAAATTCTTTTTGTGACACCGTCTCCATACATTAAGAAGTCACACTTTGCGTCCAAAAATCCACTTTCTATGTACATTTGGTGAAGGCATCATGATGGGAGTCGTTAGCTTGAAAAGTTGTGTTTTTGTCCAGTTTCTTTCCGAATCGAGCCCAAGTTACGTGCTTTTCTTCCAAGTGCTTCACAAATGCTAAAATAACAAAAATAAAGGATTAAGTATATTATTTGGGCATATTTTCATGATTTTGGGGGTTAAATAACCTCAAAAAGTGTATAAAATGACACATCATCAACTAACAGACCATAGTCACAAAGCAATTCTAGACATCATTTCCTTTATGAAAGATACATACCATTTAGATTTTCAAAAACTTCAATACCCAAAAAATATTTAACTTTACCAAGATCTTTAATCATAAATTTTGAACTCAAAAAATGTTTTAAGTTTTTAACTTCAACTAGATTGTTACCAGTGATGGCAATGCCATCAACATATACAAGAAGAGCAATAAACAACCCCTTCTTACTTTTAACATACAAAGAGTAATCATTCTTACTCTGCACAAATCCATTTTCAATAAAAGTAGAAGTAAATTTTTGCTTCAACTACCTAGGGGCTTGTTTAAGCTCATACAATGACTTAACCACTGCAAGCCTTAGTTTCATCTTTGTCATAATATCCAGGAGGTAAATACATGTACACTTAGTCATGAAAATTACAACATAAGAAAGCAATATTCACATCCATTTGAAACAATGTCCAACTATTTGAAATTGCTAAACCAAATAACCACCTAACAGTTACCATTTTAACAACTGGACTAAATATTTTTTCATAGTCAAGACCCTCTATTTGACAAAACATTTTTGCTACTGATTTAACCTTATATCCATCAATTGAAGTCTTTTTATTTTATAAATCCATTTATATCCTATTCCTTTTCTGCTAACAGTCATATCAGCTAAGACCAAGTATTATTTCTATGCAATGCTTTCATTTCTTGATTCATAGCAGTTATTGTTGGAGTATGCTCGTGTTATAATAACTAATTATATGGCTAGACACATATGAGCCTATGGGGTCACACACTTATACACTAAGGTACCATTTTATATATCATGTTTATTGTATTTACGGTACATAAATAACCCACGTAATTTGGGATCACTATTGGGCTTCTAATAACTATGTAAAGTACTTTTTATATTGGACTTAAAAATCAAATGGGAGGCCCATTTGAGCCCTCATAGTGGCTGGCCTATATGGAGGTCAAAGAGGGGATGAGATCAAATCTTTTGGTAAATTAATATGGGATATCTCCTTATTAATGTGATTGGTAAATTAATATGGGATATCTTCTAATTAATGTGATTACAAATTTAATAAATATTTCTCTCCTCTTCTCCTATATATACACACGGCACATACACACTCTTTGTAGGGTTTTTATGTGTTCTTGTTTTCTATCACTTTGTATCTAGTTTATTCAAGGTGAATTCCATAATTACGGGGTTAAGACTAGCATCAATTGGTATACAAGGAAGTGTAGTGTGGATACATCATAGAGGTGATCTCCATTGATCACTTGGTTTCATTTGGTGTTTTGTGTTAGGGTGAAGGTCACCGGTTGATTCTACCGATCACGCTACAAAGGTATTACAATTCTTGTTTTTCTTTGATTGATTATATGACTCTATGGATCCGTTGATAGGTGCGTTATCCGTTGCGTTTAATGTTTGTTTATATGTTATTCATTTAATTCAGCACCTATAGTGGTATCACGAGCCATCATATGATGTCATATGATCATCTTTTATGCGTAAAAATGGCTAAAAATGCGTGTTTTTAATGGAATCAAAAGGATAATTTAAAACAGCCTCTAAGGCTTATTTTTTTGAAATTAATTTGACCCATATAAGGTCTTATGATCTGGTATTTTTGATCCCATAGTCATTTTTTATGCACACTTTAATTGGTTTTATTATTGGGTACATGTAAAAGGGCCTAAATCGCGCATTTTGGAACGATTCTTGAATCGGTTTTAAATCAGCCCTTGGGCATTAATTTCTGAATTAATATGGTCGTTATAAGGTCTTTAATACAGTACTAAATGATCCTTAAGCCATTGGTTAGACGTACCAATCGGGGTTTTAATTCTAGTTAATTTATTTCTTTGATTCGTTGGCTAAACAATTTATTTCTTGTTAATCATTATGATTTCATGGCAAATACATGCATGTGTGGTATTGGACTTAGCCAATATCTTGTTAATACATGATATTATGGTATTATTATATTGTGTATGCAAAGCCAATTAAAACCATGACCACTTGTGACTTATTTCGCTTGATATTGTATTTAATTTCAGTTTTGGGTTTTGCCATTGTTTCGGCTTCTTTTTGTATGATTTTAATTTTTGTTGTAGCCATTGTTTGGGAACTTTAAAGTAGTTAGATGATAGGATAAATGTATTTAATTATAAAATCATTGTAACCGATGTTTGGATTCGAATGGAGCAAAAGTTAAAGGCATAAAGTCAAATTCGAAGCTGTTGGGGTAACCTCCACTAAAAGTGGGTTTCCCGGAGTTCTATAAGGAGTTAGAAGCTGAAATTTTGGGAGCAAGAGAACAACTCATGGGGCTTCAATTTCTTCAACTGGAGCTCAGATTGGGGAAGATTCTTTCTAGGAGTTTCAGGCCCGTCAAGTCAGCTAAAATTTTATGGTAGCTTTGGGCTTCAAGTTCATTTGGGGTTTCACTTGCTCATGATGGTTCTTGGAGCAAGTGGGAGCTCTCTTTGTGGTTGTGTGGTTAACCTTTAGTTGACTTCTTGGTTCTTGTGATGGCTCACGAGACCAAGCATAGGGTTTTCATCGGTTAAGGCTTTGCATACTTATGGTTGTGTTTGTTTTGTTTGCTTTTATATATGCTTGGAATGTACATAACTTGCAAATGTTTTTATAAAACTAAAAATAAAACACAAACCTATTTTTAGAAACTAAATCTTTGATTTAGTTTAAAGTTTAAATATGATTTGAAACTACACACTTGTTTTTATATAAATAACACTAAATAAATGTTATGATTGTTATTTAATTTATGTATTGTTCAAACTAATATTTATTCCACCTAGGTTATATATATTAGTCATGAAAATGAACAACTTGACACACATAAAAACAAGTATTAGACTTAAGTTAAAAATAGTGTTTTTTAACTTGTGCTACGAAGGATGTATGCATGCTTCCTCGTACACATTTTTTTGATCATTTATCAAAAATAATACCCGTCAAATTTAAGTCATGCCGTCCAATTGGTTGAGAACACTTGCATTTGCTCTTCACTCTGCGTGAGACGTAGGTGAATTGTAACCCAAGGTGATTATTCTCTATGCGTGAGACCTAGATATATTCTCGCATGTTCTCGCATTGGATGACTTAATCGAGTTAAGCAGGTGAGACCTTGGCTCGAGGCAAGGATGGGACTAAACATGCCAGCTTGACATTGTTTCTCCGGTTACAAATGTCATGAGTCCCATATGGTCTAAGAATTGCACAGGTTTTGCAATTGGTGAATGTCACCTACCTATTGAATCTATCATTGCTAGCAGATCAACTGATGTGATGGTAGAACCTCAATGAGGATCTTAGCCTTTCATAAAATTAAATTGTTTTATATTATAAACAAGGGTAGTTAATTTTAAAAGGATAATTATTGAAAATACTAAATTGAACTTTGTAATTTCTATTAATGACATTTATGCAACACAAACCGTAAACAAAAGTTTGTTTCCTTTTCTTGTTAAAGGAAGAACAAACTAAGTCTTCTTTCCATGTAAGAAAAAGACTTATTCTTATCCTTTCTACTTATATGAGAAAGTTATAATAGGAACACTTGATTTTTTCAATCCTAATCAAACTCAAAGCATACTTACTCGAGAAATCGTTTTATCTTGTAAAAGTCTAACGGTTAAATACGGTTGCACATCTTATTTGGATGACTAGAGAACATGTATTCAATAGCCACCAAAATGATACATCTTGAAACGTCAAGACATGGTATGAGTTTTAATTAGAAATGGAAATCTTAATAAATCGCGAAAGAGAAAAGGAAATTAATAGCATGTTTTCTAGTAGTTTTCCTTAACTCAATATTTTTCCTAAGATTCTACACACCATTAAGGTAATGTAGAAAGAGGAATTGCATGAAAAACTTTCAAGTTAAAGAATGGCATTGATGGCTAGTCCATCATATATATAGTTGAACTTGATGCACTTCTTTGAATATCTAAGTACATGTTTACTAGTCTGTGAGGCTCATATTAGAGATAATGTGCCGGTATTCAAAGACTAGAAAAGTAAATAAATTGCTACTTGTACTTCATTGGTATAGACACACATTTAATGTTGTCTTATCCAGTGGGAGCAATGCATTTTACTACTGATATAGACACACATGTAATGTTGTCTAAATTCATTGGGAGCTATGAGCTTATCACCTTGTAAGTGACCTATTTTATTTTTAGATGGTCTTAAAATAATACATTACTTTTCACATACGAAGCATCATAGTTTTATAAGAATCATCGCATATCATTCTATTAGATAACGTATCGCTTTTCTGATGTCGCTGCCTAAAATGTTATCTACACAATGTTTAGGCATGATTGCTTATTAAACAATAAAGTTCTAGATATACTTATAATGCAAATGTGATTTTAGTTTTGACTTAAATCATATCATATATGTGACATTGTCATATTATTCATACAAACATTCGGAAGCGTGGTGGACTCATAATCCATTAGTCTCAGGATCGTAACCTGACTCATAATATGCTTACTTGTTTGTATAAATACTTGATGTTGGGCTATGCACAAGTGGGAGAAATCCTAATTGTGTGCATGGTACAACACATAAAAATATGACTAATGGTTTTTCTTAACTAGTATGGTAAGAAAGCTAATATTCTACTAGGACTTATACACCTCGATGTATGTCGCCCTACTTAGAACTAGTGTCAAGAAATAATGAATACCTACTTCATCATATTCACTAAAAGGTTTAACCAATATGATTGTGTCTTCTTGTAAAGACATCAATAAGAAGTATGTAATTAACTTGAAAAGATAGTTGATGCCAAGAGTCGGCGTTCAATAATACTTTATTTAATATGCTTGTGACTTCTTGTAAAGACATAAACATAAAGTCCTTGAACTGTTCTAAGACTTATAAAGTAAGCAATTGACTTGTCATGTCTCCTTGTCAAGACATGTACTTGAAGTCATTGAAATGTTCAAAGACTTATAACGTAATGTTAGCAATTAGCGTGTTATGTCTTCTAGTTAAGACATGTACATAAAGTCCTTGAACTTCTCTAAGACTTCTACGTTATAGCATGCAATTGGCTTGAAATTACTGTTAGTGCCATTATGTTTGAACAAATTGGCAAGTATGTGAGCCAAAGGGTATTAGGTTATCTATGGAATTATGATACTGCCTCATAATCCCATTACTCATAGAATACCACATTGCTATGGTATGTCTGATGTGTAAAATCCAACTCTGTTGTTATTGTTTGATTTTTGATAACTTTAACTACCCTACCTCTAATCTTATCAAGGTTAACAAATTGAGTAAAGCCACCTGTTTACTCAATATGGTTCCAATCAAGAAGGTAACTAAGACACCATCAGGTTATGGAATGGGAAGACTCCCATTAAGTCCTAACTAAAGTTCTAAATTTGTTGAGATCATGTTAAGCGTGTTATTAGCAAACTAGAGTCAAGAATTGTCAGCGTACATTATACATCCCAAACGAGAACAATTTTATTGTTGCTCGACTTGCTGCGTATTCGGAGAAAGTATCTTCTTACACGAACCAAGTAGGAGCATCTGTTGTTGGAGAAAGTCTCTTCTTACACAACCTTCTGAATGCACTAGCTAACGACATAATAAATGTTAAGATATAGTCCATGAAAGAAAATCATTTTTGGAATTTAATTGATCTTTCACCAATCGGTAAGACTGAGAGGTTAAAATTGGTTCTTTTAGGAGAAGACTAATATGGACAAAAATGTACACACATTTAAATGCACGCCTTGTGATAAGGGTTTCACTTATACTCAAGCGATTGACTATGATTAAAGCTTCTTTTCCTTGCAAGCGATAAATGAATAAAGATATTAATTACCATTCTTGATTTCCTGAATATGAAATATAGCAATTGGATGTCTAAACTCCTTCTTTGATGATTACCTTTGCGAGGACGTTGTGTTAATCAAAAGGGTTAATGAATCCAAGTTATCTTTAGAAAATATGCAAGCTATAAAATCTAAGTGTGGATTAGAGCATGCATCTAGGTGCTGGAATCTTAAGTTTAAATCAATAATTTGATTTTGATTGAAACAAAGATAACTCCTGGGTATGCCTTAAAGCTAGTCGGAGCACTATGTTTTGTTTCTCTTATATCTCATATGTTGTCAACATATTAGAAATGATATTTCAACTAAACCTGATTTTAATCCTTAGTTTGGAATAATATTTCTATCAAGAGATATACGAAATAAAATATACAACCTTGGGACACATGATTACTAGGATTAACAAGTCTAACACAATATGACACATCATTGATCAAGACTCAATGTTCTATCTCATCTGATGAGTTGAACACATGCATGAAAATGTTTAGTTCAACTAAAGGTTTCATTATGTATGTCATGATATGTATTAGACTAATTGTAACACTTGCATGAATGCAAGATGAACCTAAAACCATAGTATCTAAGTGAAAGTCATTAGAATACTATAAAAGGAACATTCTAAAGGCCTGTAAAGGAATAAAGACATGTTCATAGTTTACGGATTTTAATAAGGAGATTAGTGTTGAGTTTCTACACTAATGCTTATTTTGATTGAGATGATTCTCAATCCTAGTCATGGCAGGATATTCATCATAAATGATAATACTACTGACTAGACATCATTGATTAAAAGCGTTGTTGCACTATTCATTAAAGAATAAGAATACTTTACAGTTTGAGAAGCTATTAAAAACACTGTCTTATATAGGTGGTTCTGCTTGCTTCAAACAACCTATATAATATATTGTGGCGAAGCTAGTATTATTGTATTAGCACTTGAATGCACATATACAAAATGACAATCATCGTATTATTCAAAACCTTCACTGCTTGTGAGTTTTGAAACAAGTATTCTCAAAGGTCACTCATATGACAACTAAGTTGGTACTTTTTACAAAGTCAATGTCTTGTACCAAACATGTTTATCATGCTAGGAACATTGAACTTCGACCTGCTAGTAGTCTCATGTATATCTGTTTTTAGTATTTGGATAATGGAATGTTAAGCAGTTGTATTAAACAATGAATTGATAAACCTGGTATGACCGTCTTCATTTATACAACTGTGTTCTATATTAGCATGTTTAATTCCATGAATAATTTATTTATTCTAAATTGTCCATTGTCAGTTAATAAAACGGAAGTATCATTGAAATAAGGAAAATGTGAGTGTTTTGGTCATATTCATATAGTATGAATATTAAAAGATGATACCGCCAAACTCATATGTTGTTCATTAGATGAACATTGGACTGACCCAACCTACGAGTATTCACTACATGAATCGGCGTCAATAGTGAATCTCGCAAGTGGTTATGTCTCTCATCCTCATACTTGAGATGCAAGTAGGTTTTATGTGTGTGGAATGTCAATCTTTGATATGGTTCAACGTTGACCTGTTGAAGGCTGCTATAAAGGCCATTTTCAGGAGGGATATGAAACACATAACAGACACATGCAGTTAAAATAGGATTTGTTTCTCCATATGTTATAGAGTAAGATACTACTGGGCCCCTCGATGATTTGAACAGATGTATGTGTGGCCGCACCCAAATATAATTAAGATGATACTTGATTGATTTGGTAATCTAGTTCAATGTCTATATCGAGAAACAGAATTGTTAAACATTAGAATGACTAATGATCCATGTCAGATGTTCAACATAGTATATATAACAAAAGGATGATTGATATCTAAACCATTTAAATGAGATGTTTAAGAAACTATCCTCATATGTCTCTGGGGGCATTGACGTGTTGCTAGACGCTAACCTTTGCTTGTATAATTACTTGATTATTATGACGTGCGCAAGTGGGAGCTGTTGGAGTATGCTCGTGTCATAATAACTAATTATATGGCTAGACACATATGAGCCTATGGGGTCACACACTTATACACTGAGGTACCATTTTATATATCGTGTTTATTGTATTTACGGTACATAAATAACCCACGTAATTTGGGATCACAATTAGGCTTCTAATAACTAAGTAAAGTACTTTTTATATTGGACTTAAAAATCAAATGGGAGGCCCATTTGAGCCCTTATAGTGGCCGACCTATATGGAGGTCAAAGAGGGGATGAGATCAAATCTTTTGGTAAATTAATATGGGATATCTCCTTATTAATGTGATTGGTAAATTAATATGGGATATCTTCTAATTAATGTGATTACAAATTTACCAAATATTTCTCTCCTCCTCTCCTATATATATATACACGGCACATACACACTCTTTGTCGGGTTTTTATGTGTTCTTGTTTTCTATCACTTTGTATCTAGTTTATTCAAGGTGAATTTCATAGTTACAGGGTTAAGACTAGCATCAATTGGTATACAAGGAAGTGTAGTGTGGATACATCATAGAGGTGATCTCCATTGATCACTTGGTTTCATTTGGTGTTTCGTGTTAGGGTGAAGGTCACCGGTTGATTCTACCGATCACGCTACAAAGGTATTACCATTCTTGTTTTTCTTTGATTGATCATATGACTCTATGGATCCGTTGATAGGTGCATTATCCGTTGCGTTTAATGTTTGTTTATATGTTATTCATTTAATTCAGCACCTATAGTTATGTTTAACAAACTTGTTTATAGTAGTAAAAAAACTATAATTTTTAGCAAAAAATTTAGAATAGCATACATGCTTTTTAAGACTATACTTCACATTACTACTAACAACAAAATCATTAAACTTCAAAGGCAAATTCCTTTGTCTAGTAGACCTCCTCAACTTTGTCTATGGTTTATTCCCACGAATATTAGTACCTTCACCATTTGAATTGTTTTGATTGTTGCTCTCAAATATGACATTATCTCCTATAGTTGCAATGGTAACAACTTCATCCTCAACTTTCTCAATACAGTCATCATAAGATGCATTTCCATTGTCATCCGCGTTAGAAGGGTCCCATTTTTTATTATTGGGACTTTGAAGACTTTTGGTGTCAAAAAAATTTAAAGAATCAACTCCAGTTTCATCATTTTCACAGAACATATTGTTTTCATTAGTTGTTTACATTTTAAATAGAAACACAGTTTCATAATATCTAACATCCCTAGATAAAAAAACAATTTTATTTTCATGACTCTACAACTTATAAGCTTTTTTTAAGTCTAAAAAAATCAATCAGAACACATTTTTCAAACCTTGCATAAAATTTAGCATTGTTATTCCAAATTATAGAATAACAAAGACACCTAAAATCCCTCACACGAGAGAGACTAGGTTTCTTACCATAAAATATTTTATAAGGGGAAGCAAGATAGAAAAAAGTAACATGTTAATCAAATAAGTAGTAGTTAAGACATATTCAGGCCACATATATAAAAGACCCCCCCCCCCACCTCTCTTGAAACATAAAAATCCTAGCAACATTCAACAAATATCTATGCTTTTTTTAGAGATCTCATTTTGCTGAGGTGTATAAGAACAAGAGGTCTGATGAATTATACCAAACTTATTGAATAAGTTTGATACTTTAGAATTAACAAACTCGGTTCCATTATCAGAACTAACAACCTTAACTCTTAAACCAAACTGAATATATAACAATTTAAAAAAAAACTATCAATACAATCAAATACATCAAGTTGGTGTTAAGAAGATATACTCAGACAACCCTACTAAGATCATCCACAATAGTAATAAAATATTTGTTCACATCCAACTAACCGCTTTGTAAGGACTCAAAATGTCACAATGAATCAATTTACCTAAAAAACTATACTTATGAAACCAATTTTATCTCCTATGACATATAAAACTTGATCAGCAGGATGACGGAGTTTGCAATGCCATATGTCCTTAGAAACAAGGCAAACAAAACCGAATTATACAGACCAATGATGGACTCACCATTATCAATACAACTAAACATGTTAAGACCACTAGATTCACTACTAGTCCCTATAATTTTTGCCAGTTTCAAATCCTGAGTATAACATTTATGCTCATTAAAACCAATAAAGTATTTACCATCCTTAATCATTTTGTTCACAGATAGCAGACTAACATTGTACTCAGGAACAACCAAGACATCAAATAACACTACATTATTGGTTAGCCTAAGACTACCATTAACACTTATTTTAGCCAACGTACCATTAGGATTACCCACAATCAACATAAGACTAAAAATATCTACCACATTTAACATATTCATAGTAGAAACACTCAGGTGTTGATTGAGATTAGAAGAAATAATCCAACCAAGAAGAACATTATAAACATAAGAGCTGGTTTTAGCACAGAAAAACTCTTAAAAATGTAGATTAAAAAGGACATTACTATTGAAAAAAAGTTGGTTTAATACTTGCCAAGCTTTCATACTACCAGACACATTAGCAATAGGTTTCTCATTGATAAGACTTAGAAGTTTCATCATTTGATCATATGTGAAAGTAGAGGAGACTGAACCAAAAGAAGTAGATGCAGATTGAGAAACGTCAGTATTGCCATTAAACTTTTTAACAACACTAGACTAAGAAAATTAAGGTTTCTTTTAAAACTATCAGGATATCCATTCAATTCATAACACCTTTCAATAGTATGACTAATTAGACCATAATGTTTACAAACAATATTAGGATTAGGACCTACGTTATTTTTGTTATTATCATTAACCCTCCTATTAGATTTATTATTATTGCTATAATATTTCTAACAACAAAAGCAGCATGCAAATTTTAAGCAGACAAGTTACCCGGTCCAATAGCAAAAGCATCATTTACGTCCGATAAAGGATCTTTTTCTACCAATTTGCTCATAATAGGTTGGTACACATCATTTAGACCCATAAGAAACTGCATTAGCCTAACCAATTAGTTATGCATAATCACTCCCTCATGGGCAGCACAAGTACAAGCAAGCAACAAAGTAAGAATATCAAATTCTCTTTATAGAGAGTTAAGTGTATACTAATTCTCAGGCACAAATCATTCTTCTTATTTTGAACCATTTATCTTACGAACTAAATTGAATATAACAGGTCCATCTATTTTAGCATAAGTTTCTCTAACTCAGACCATACTTCAACAACAATTTTAGAATATACTTGACCCAGATAAAGTTCTTGAGACAAAGAACCAAGGTTTCAAACAAGAACAATATCATTACACATTTCCCATTGCTGGACAGAACAACACTAGTAACAGGTTTAACACATGTACCATCAATAAAACCCATCTTGTTTTTACCTTTAAGAGAAATTTTCATAGTAGTTGACCACATTTTATAATTTTTAGACCCAGTTAGTTTGAAATTAACAATAGACACATTAGAGTGATCATTAGCATGCATAAACAAAGAATTACCAGCATCCAAATTATTAATCAATACTCCCGACATAATTAGAAAAGACAAGAAATAAAGCACATACAAAACTAGTCAAGTAGTAGTTCTCAGAATTCCTTGCCACTTGAATGGTAAGCCAAGAGTAAAGAATTCACTAGAACAATGAAATAACAAATAAACCACCTGAGCACCACAATCACAACTAAACCACCAATACTAAACTACAAACTTCGCAATAGTGTCACAACCTATCCTCTGACCATCTAAAAGCAAAAAAATAACATGGAATAAAGAGGGTGTGAGTGGTGTTACAGAGCATGAAGCCAACAATAAAAGAACCGGCGGCAGACTTACATTATGCCCTTTCTTGATGCACATAGTCAAGATGATAAAAAGTACTCAAAATAAACCAAGAATCACAAAGAAACAAAAATCCCCCATATATAAAAAATTAAGGTTTCAATAGAAAATCCTAATTTTTTAAATCCTAGCTATTAGCCAACCAAGAAACCAATTAAGACTCCAAAAATCAAGATCTACCCACCAAAACACTAAAAACAAAATCCGAGAACAAAATCCGCAAATTGATAAAACCTATATTTTCCACTGGAGAACAAGAACTAGCTCTGATATCATGTAAAAACTTCTAAACTAATACCAGACACACAAATTTAACACCCAACAAACCATCCCTTAGTGATATTTTACTATAGCTATAGTAGATTAGTCCACAAAACGTATGTTAACCAAACAAATAGAAAAAAAAATGTTGTCCCCAAATGGATGCAACACAAAAAAATACAAGATCACACTAAACAACAATCCTCACTACAATACACTCAAAACTATCCTAACCAAAACCAGACTAAGATCAAGATGATCTTTAATACAAAATACCCAATTATAACCAAACTATATGAACAAGTGTGAAAGACAGAGAGATGTCGATTTTTGAGAGAGAAAAAGAGATGATAAAGTGAGTTGTCAAACCCTAGAGCTGGGGTTGGGTATTTATACCCAATATACCACTTCAGCCCTTATACTTTGGATAACATGTAAAACAAAGCTAAAACATCCAAACAGTTAGGAATAAGTGTATGAATGGTCTCTACACTTATAAACTATGAGAATAAATAAAAACATATACTCTCTACGTCTTAAAGTTATTGTCCCCCGATAAAATACACAGTTTAAGAAAATTACATTTATTACTGTTTACAGAATGACAGTTTTACCCTTAGCTAATTAATTAAAGTCTTCTTTAAAGTTTGTATTAATAATATCAAGGAAAAGTACGTAATGTGGTAAACATGATCAAACTTCCCTATCTATTTTTAGTAATAAACAATTAAATTAAAACATCATAAAAAGGAATCGTGTACTATAAATTTAAGACGAAGAAAGTATATTTTAACAATTTATATCGCGTAATGTAAAACTTTGTTAAAAGCGTCGATTTTTTAAAAATGAACTTGGTCCCAAATCAGTTGTGTTACATATGTTGTTAATTTTTATGAAATACACCTTATAACCTGTAACCCCAAGTCTGCCACTCATCTCACCATATAAAACTTAATTTAAAACGTAAGATATAATTTGGATTCTATATTAAGATTTCATTTTGCTTGTGTTTTGTGCCAATTTGATGGCTTGGAATTTGGATTTTACTATCGACTAACTAAGAACCTTAAGGCCGCCACCCGATATATCTTTGGGTCTCTTCATTAAAACACGAGATAAATTAATCTAACTCAAATCCAAATTGTATATAAGTCAAAGACAATAATTCTATCACAGGAGATTATTTCATGGTAAAGCAAACTTTATAATTTTTTAAAATAGCAAACGACACTAAACGTCACTAAACATACCCCTTTTTCTATCTATAAATATAAGTGTCACCAACGTCTCAAAAGTTGTATCATCAATTTTTCTTATCCACGACAAGAAGTTTAAGCAAAGCAAAGAAAAATTAGCAACAATGTATGATCAACAAACTGATTTTGATTTTTCTCAACTTGAATCCGTTCGTAATTTTCTTCTCAATGATCACTCAGAAACTTTCTATAACGACTGTTACCCCATCGATTTCCCGGAGATCAATACAAATGCTATGAATTTTCCAACCCTTTCTGAAGAGTCGTCCGTTTTGGCAAACAACTCGGACTCGAGTTCCAGCTTGATTAGTTCGTATTTAATGGAAGACTTGATCGAGCGTTTGCAAGTTCTTGAAGAATTCGAGATCTCTTGCTTGTTTCATGGAAATAGCGACAACTTATTCCCAGTCACTAATTTCTCTTGTGACAACTTTTTTTCCGTCAGTAATTCTTCTGACATATTAAGCGATCCTATTCATACCCAACAAATGTTTCCAGATAACAAAGTCGATATTCCAGCCACTGGGAGTGATCTTACGGTCCCGTTAAACTGGAATTTCTCAACAGGAAATGTGGTGCCGATTTCTGATGACAACGAATCTCAACCGCATGCTAAGAGCAGTAATAAATTAGAAGATGCGAAGGATATTGTCGCTAAGGCGTTGCCTTCACTTCCTGAGAGGAAATTCAGAGGGGTGAGAAGGCGCCCGTGGGGGAAGTTCACAGCAGAGATGAGAAATCCTGAGAAGAAAGGCGCCAGATTATGGCTAGGAACGTACGAGACACCCGAAGAAGCAGCTATGGCTTATGATCGAGCAGCGTTTAAGCACCGAGGGTCTCATGCTTTGCTTAACTTTCCTCATTTGATCGAGTCACATAACAAGCAACCCGAAAAATATATGACTAAAAAGCGCGCCATGACAGCTACTACATCTTCATCATCTTCTTCCTCGTCGTCCGATACTTCTAAAAACAGTTTCGAGAAGAGAAACAAAAGTTGTGTCTATGAGGATTAACTTGAAGCTGTTCAGAAAATATTTCACGACATGCATTAACCAGCTGTAATGTACATGATTAATGTTAAGTATCTGAAATCATATATGCAAAAGGTTTTATACCTTTATACAGTTTTCATTTATAGTTCATGATAAATCTAAAAGTTTCAAAGATATGTTTCGTGCACTGATCTTTGTCGTGGAATAAGTCTTTCTAGTTTTTAGATGAACAAAATTTATTCTCTTTGTAACAGTTTTTTAGCCGCTTATCATCTAATCATCTTCTTAATGGTAACTTCTTTTTGTTATAACAAGAAACAGGTCATACTGATAATCTAAAAACACTTATATTGCAGTTAAGTTATGTAAATTGCTTTAAGCCTTTTACATATCCAATATAGCTTTTTTGAACCATATATATCAAATATATAGATATAGCTTAAATTAATGTACTTTCAAGCCTTTTTTAGTGATATTACTCCCTCCGTATCAAATTAATTGTCATTCGACACAAAAAACATACAATTTAAGAAAAATAAAATTATTACTACTTTTTTTTTACTTTTTGTATAATGACAGTTTTGTATTTAACTTATTAATTAATATTTTCTTTAAATTTTTTTATATTAATTAAAACCAAAGGTAATAAGGTATACTCGATCAAAATTTCAATATATTTTTACTAGTGAATAATTAAATTGATCATTACAAAAAGAAAACGTGTACTATTAATAAAGAATGGAGTGAGTAGAAGTTTTGAACTAGATGGCACTAATAATCTAATACACGAGATAGATTGTGCTCTTTGTAAAAAATTCAAGGGATAGAATGTCTCACTAGAACATATATGCACTTGATTAAGGTTGATGATAGACTACTCAAAATATGTACTATGGTTGTACGTGAATTGAAAGTTGTGTCTAATTCGACTTTTATGATTTTATTGTGGAAAAACTTTATTGTGGAATTGAAATAGCTGAATTTGATATTTCAAAATGTTAGTGTTGTTTTGATTACGCCGGCTAATTATAGATTACGTATATCTTTAATTATATCCGCCGTTCAAACGAGAAATTAGGGTCCTACAAACAATATGAGTTAAAAAGTATTGGATCATTGTCTAATTAAAATTTTAGTAAGATCAATACGTGATAGATCCTTGAACAGAAGATTAAATAATAAAATATCTGTAAGTTAAGAGAATCCAACTTAACCTACGCATTATAGGTTGTAAACTAGTCAATACACTTACACACCAATCTCAAAAGGGGTCCATGATAAAATGATACAGTAACAACAAATTTTAACCTCTTGTAGAGTACATGATTAATGTTCGATTATCAGAAGTATATGCAGAAGGTTTTATACCTTTATACGGTTCATTTTTAGTTCATGACAAAACGAAGAGTTTAAGATTTGTTTCGTGCTTTGATCGTTGTGAAATAAATCTTTCGAGTTTTTTGATGAAATATTTTCTTTTCACAATTTTATTAGCCACTTATCATCTTGTCGCCTTCAATTGGTATCTTCTTTTTGTTATACCAAGTGACATGTGAAACAAAAAATATACACACCTAAATGAAAGGCATACTAATAATCTTAAAGCTCTCATATTTTAACGTAGTTATGTAAATTGTTTTATACTATACTTTTAACACATCAATTTTTTTAACAATACATATCAAATATATAGATATAGCTTAATAATGTTTTCAAGTCATTTTCAGCAATATGTACGCCTTCTAAAGAATTTAAGGGATAAAAAGTCTCACTTAACATATGCACATGATTTCAAAATGTGATGATAGACAACTCGAAATATGTACTATATATTGTTGTCTGTTAATTGAAAGTTGTGTATTAATCGACTTTCATGTTTTCATTGTGGAAAAAGTTAAATTTGATTTTTCTTAATGTTAGGGATGTTTTTGATTACGCTAGTCAAGTAATTAGGGTCCTAATGTCCTATAAACAAAGTATGAGAGAAATATCCACCGGTTGATTTATATTTAAGTAAGATCAATAGATGATATCCTTGAACATAAATTAAAGAGTAAACTGCAAAAATCATCTACGTGGTTTATAGTTTATGACACTAATCATCCCTAACTGATACTATTGGCACTAATCATCCATGAGTGGTGAAACGTTTGGCACTTTACATCCCTGGAGGGATGATTTTTGCAAAACTTTTTGCAAAATTCATCCCAATAAGGATGATTTTTGCCAAACATTTGAATCTTAAGGATGATTTTTGCCAATAGTTTCTGACATGGATGATTAGTGTCACATTTGACAAAGCACAGGAATGATTTTTGCAGTTTACTCTAAATTAAATAAGAAAGTATCCAATTTCGGAAATATGATACTGTGATAAAATAGGTTAAGAGAATCCAACCAAGTTAACACAAACTTAAAAATAATTAACATGCGCGTCATTGATTGTAAACTAGTCAAGACACTAGCACACCAATCTCAAAAGTGGTACCTAATAACAACATAATATATAAAGAAGATGTTTGTTTTTAATTTAATCTAGAATCTAGCAACAACAAAAAATTTGAACATTGACTGAATAATGTTGACTTATTAAAATTTGGCGGCACGATGATGAGAATCTACATCACAAAGAAGTTCTTAAAAATAGTACAGACCAAAAACATATTTACTGTTTTCTAAACAATTAGACTAATGATTATATTTGTAAATTTCATTCATTTATGCGTATTTCACCTAAAGATTTAGACATAAAATAAAAATCTGAAACAAAAATGATAATGGAAGAAACAAATGTAAGTTGTTCATTGATTGCTTGAAGACTGAAATGAAGCCACCGGGTCCGATGGCTGTACAGTAATTATGTATGTATATGTGGGCATGCTTCAAACTGTGAATTTAATTTGGTCAGGTTCTAGATCAATTTCTCTAGTTTGCCAAATATCGTCTAGTTTTCAGCAACTTGTTTGACAAAGTTGTTATAGCATATTGGTAATGAGAATCAATGACGTATGCGCGATAGATTTTAGGGTGTTTGTGAGTGCATTGTGGACTTTCTCCTAACAAGTACCAAGATGAAGATGGACTTGGGAGAAACTGTATTACATCATGGACGGAGCTATGCTTGTAGTTGGGTTGGCCAAGACCCACCCCAACATTTAAAGAGTTACTACATTCTTAGTTTAAAAATGGTCAATTTAAAGATGATTTGGAAATTTGGCCCACCTAAATCCCAAAAATGATAGTGACGTAATGTTCAAAAAAGTTTGTGATAAATGAAAATTACAGATATATGTTATATATTATTTAGCCAGATTATATCGTGCAATTTTTGCTTAGTATCTAGGCAATTAAAACTAAATTAATTTCTAGCATCGATATCCAACAAGCAAAAGAACCTGCGTGTTGTGGCGGGGCTAATTTTTTTTCGAATAATTTTTTTTACGTTTCGGGGGTTTTTTTTTGGCGATGCGTTATGGCGGGGCTAATTTTTAATATTTTCTTTTTTTGTATGATTCGGGGAAAAAAAATTTGCGTTGGGACGGGCTAATTTTTTCCCGAATATTTTCTTTTTTTGGGACGGTTTTGTAAAATTTTTTACGGGAATTTTTGGGTTAGAAAATCGTAAATAGTTAAAAGGTGAGGGCCCGTTTTGTATTTTTTTTACTTTGGGTCAGATTTTAGGCTATTTTTGGGGTTGTTTTTTGGCTAATTTTTTCCCTGATATTTCCTTTTTTTGTATGATTAGGGAATTTTTTTTTTGCGTTGGGACGGGTTAATTTTTTCCCGAATATTTTCTTTTTTTGGGACGGTTCGATATCTTTTTTTGTTGGGCGATTGATGTAAAAGAAAGTTGTGAACAATAAAAACTTGACGTGTTTTTTTTGTTAATTTTTTTACTAGATTTTTTTGTGTAAGAAAATCGTAAATATAGTTAAAAGTTGAGAGACACGTTTTGTATTATTTTTTTTTACTTTGGGCCAGATTTTAACCGAATTTAGGCTAGTTTGTCGCAAATGTGTAATATTAGTATTAAATTTATTTATAAGCTTATGTTTGTGGCCTCGATGTTTAAAGTGTTGTTTTTTTTTGCTATATTATTTTTTTAATATAATTGGTTGTACCTTTGTGACCATATCGATTATTTTAAAGTTATTAGGTATCGAAGATGTTTTCGCGGGTATATTTTTATCTGAATAAATCGGAACTTTTGTAATTTTTTTTTCCCTCCTACTTTGTGCATACAAATTTAAAAAAAAAACAAAAACAAAATAATTTAAAAAAAAAAAAAAAAACCAAAATCGGGCTGGCTCAAAGTGGGAGCCCACTGTAGATCCACTGTCAAAACGACAGTAGATTTGTCCGTGAATGTGTAATATAGTAATCGGGTTAATTGTTACGTACCAATTTGGCCCACCCGCATATAGAATCTTGGTTTCGTCACTGTATTACATGTTACAGTATTTCACAACAGTACCAGCTTGATTTTTTTTAAAGGAGATGAGACTTGTGCCAATCTTGATCAGTTTAGATCGGATACAGAATTGCATGCATACTTCTCATCAAGCTTACTTTTCTTTTTGTAAAGTCTAAAGTAGATCAGGCCGTCTTTTTATAGTTACGGGCTTAAACGGGCCTGTAATCGTGCTGGTATGTGTCCAATATAATTCGGGGAAAAAAAATTTGTGTTGGGACGGGCTAATTTTTTTCCGAATATTTTCTTTTTTTGGGACGGTTTTGTAAATTTTTTTACGGGAATTTTTGTGTTAGAAAATCGTAAATAGTTAAAAGGTGAGGGTCCGTTTTGTATTTTTTTTTTACTTTGGGCCAGATTTTGGGCCACATTTTATGCGAATTTTAGGCTAGTTTGTCGACAAATGTGTATATTAGTAAATTTTTTTATTTATATGGCTTATGTGTTGGGCCTCATGTTTAAAGTGTTGTTTTTTTTTCTATATGGGTTTTTTTTAATATAATGGGTTGTACGTTTGTGACCATATCGATTATTTTAAAGTTATTAGGTATCGAAGATGTTTCCGCGAGTATATTTTTTATCTGAATAAATCATAACTTTTGTAATATTTTTTTTTCCTCCTACTTTGTGCATACAAATTAAAAAAAAAAAAAATTAAAAAAAAAACACAAAAATCGAGCTGACCCAAAATGAGAGCCCGTTACTGTAGCACAGTGACCCACTATCAAAACGACATTGGATTTGTCACTGAATGTGTTATATAGTAATGAAGCAGAAGAGAGTTTTGATCCAATATGTAAGGTTGTGTAAATGTAGGGAAGAAAATAACTTGATAAAAGTACTCAAGTAGTATCATGTCATATTGTCATTTGAAAAGTCACAATTAGGTTTACACCCTCGTAAATGTAACAAAAATTCTCTTTACCTACATGTAAAACGTAAACCTTTTTATACACTTTATAAGTTATACTAATATAGACCATAAACGTTGAAGAAATGCAATAATGTATTACTATTACAATGCAATATTATTAAAGTGGGATCTCATATCACCCAATCAAACACCATATACACTCGCAACATCCTATCCAAATTAACACGTCAGCGCTATCTAGATTATCAAAAAAAACGAGTGGTTGTCTCATGCATATGTGTCAATTGAGTTGGATCTCCTCCAAGCTTAATTTGTGGCAAATATTTACAGAACAAATTAAAAAAATATCCTAACTTGTTTTCTTTCATAAAATATGTGCAAGTAACTGGAATACAAAAACAAGTAGCAAGTACATATATTTAACTACAAAAACAAGTAGCTAATCAAATTTCCACTGACTGCCATTTTCTTTGAGTTTTCATCAAGGCAAAGATAATGGCTACCACTGCACATTCCATGTCGTCCACCACCCTTATCGATGGCAAGGCCCCGTTGCGACAAGGGGCTGTGACATCGGCTCAATGTGTCTCACTTCCTTCGCTCCCACCACCGTCTCTTCAGCAGCAAAACCGTGTTTCCAAGGCTACTGGATACTGTTAGTTCCACTAACTAATAGTACTACTATACATTTTGTTTACATATAGCTATAGCTAGAGATTATTAATATGTTTTTGGTATATAATCAGGTCGAAAGTTGGCCCGAAATGTTGCTGCCATGGCTAGTGGAGACGCAACAGCTGAGGCTGAAACCGATGTTCAAGACCTCATTAAGCCACTTCAAGAGGCGGTACGTATACATATATGATACTATCCATTTAGTTTCTATTGTTTCTATATTAGGGGTAAAGTCTACAAATGATGCCAATGTCAACAAACCTACTTTATGTATTATAAACGTACTCTGAAATCTGGCAGTAGATGATAAATTTTGCTGACGTGAGAAGTGTATTTTGGTAAATTTACTTGTGCCAACACGTAAAATGAATGTACAACCTTGAGTCGATCCCTAACTTATAGTCAAGAAATAAGTTGATGTCCACGCACAATAGTGGATGCACATAATTTACCATGTTTCTCAGTTTATCACAAAACTTGACTTGAAGTACTTCCTTTAGAATTCTGTTTTTTTTTCTAGCTAGGTGTAGAAGTAGTCGATATTTCTAAAACCTTTTCTTTGTGAACATTTGATTTGAGACGTAGTGAATACTATTAATTATCTTTAATTAAAGGCCAATTACTAAGGCGTGGAATGATTTATATATAGTGGGACAAAGTGGAAGATAAGTATGCGGTGAGTGGCCTTGCGGTGTCCGGAGCTGTTTTACTTTGGGGTTCCACAGGATTGATCTCGGTGAGCACTTACAACCTCTTTTATGACTCGAGTTCTACTATATAGCAAGCTATAATGCTAATTTGCTTACAATTAAATTTGGCATTGTTTGTTGGATCAGGCAATAGACAGACTTCCATTGATTCCAGGTGTTCTTGAGCTTGTTGGAATCGGTTACACAGGCGTAAGCTTATACTGTTTTATGTTGTTTTAATGCTTGATTTGCATATCTTTTTTAACAAATCTAAGTTTTATTCCTGTTCCCTACAGTGGTTTGCATACAGGAACTTGGTTTTCCAACCCGATAGGTACTTTATTCATGCTCCTCACCAATGATTCTTATAACATATTAATAAAAACAAACGGTCTTTGACAATAATCTTGGGTAATTTCCAGGGAAGCTTTGCTTGAGAAAATTAAATGCACATACAAAGACATTATTGGAAGCAGCTGATGGATGATTGGGAATACTGTGGCTGGATTGAAGCATCGATCAGCCACCTGAGAATGTCGATATTTTACCCAATCTTCTTTTTTTCTATTATTTCCGTAATAAATTTCTAACGGGAAGAAGCATGTGATGAAGAACATCTTATAAAGGCACATGATTTCCATGTAATTCAGAATCTGCATCTTTTGGTATATTTGGTGCCTTCTTTCTAAGCTTGCCATTTTACATATCCAGTAATTGTTAAGTTAGTGATCTACCCAGACAAAGAGTTAGCAAGTAATTAAGGCTATTGCAACTAGTATAATTTCTGTCATATATGTTGGGTTTTTACAACTTTTGACCATTAAATTCACGAGTACGCAACGGAAAGATTAACACGTATAGAATAACATGGTTAACAAGGGTTCAAGAAGGTGTGTACCTTTTAGTAATAACGAAACCACCGTCTTGAATATACGCATGTGTATAAACGAATACCACGCAAGATCTAACCGAAGATCCCTCTACTTCGACACACACAATACGTTCTTAGCAAACAATGAAGTATGCTAGTACTAGTAGTGTTTAACCAAACGATGACATTCGTCTTTGATTCAATCAACACACGAAACCACAAGGTTGTGGTATTCGATCGCACAACCAAAACCCTTGGGGGTGTTTATCGCACGACACGGGAGAGCAAACACTACAACAATTTAAGCGTTTAGGGTCGACAATTTCGACCAAAAACTACAAAGTTTGTCGAACCAAAGCACTTAGGGTCGAAAATTTCGACCCTAAGAAATCCATCCAAAATTCTCGACCCAAAAATCTTTGGGTCGACTCAACCCTTTGAAAGTTGGGTCGACAAGGGGGGACCACAACATTTCAACCAAAAAGTTTGACTAACCTTAGGGTCGACACTCCTTTGTTTTTTTGGGTCGACATTGTCGACGCTACTCTTTTTAATTTATTAAAATCATTTTAATATAAAAAAACACTTAATATTTAAATACTTAGGGTCGACATATACCTTGCAACTTTGGGTCGACATTGTCGACCCTAAGCTTTTACTGGATTATATCCCCAAGTTTAGGGTCGACATTGTCGACCCTAAGATTGAGATTAGGGTCGACAATGTCGACCCTAAAGTGTTCCTGGGCAAAAATAAAAAAACTGGACGCATGTCCAGTTTTCCAGATTTTTTTCGGAATTTTTTCTAGAAAAAATCTACATTTCAACAAATCCAGAATTCGGCAAATCCACAATACGATACAATAACAAATCACTAAACGTTACAATACCACAAATCCACAATACGATAAATTACCAAACGTTACAATACAATTCAACAAATCCACTTTTACAATACTACTAAACGTCACAATTCCATTCAACAAAATCCACGCCACGATAAAATACTAAATCCATGTTTCACAAACGTAACAAGTCTAAAAGTTATTACACATACTAAGATACTACATAAAAACGCCTACCTGTCCTCGTCCGAATAGTCATCATCACCACCCGTATGTTGCTCGGCCTCCTCCTCCTCCCTTGATGATGACTCGTTATTGTTTTCACGAGCCAAATCTTGAGCCAATTGTTCACAGTTCCGTAAATCGTTCATATGGGGATTCGTTTGAAGGATGTAGCGGGGACGTTCGGCTTGAGAATTAGAACTAGAGGCGACACAATGAGTGGAGTTGAGAACGGGACGATAACAGTTGTTGAAGTTATTATTGGTGACATGAGTGAGAGGAAATGGGCCGGTATAGGGAGGTTGGAGTGGGCCGGTATAAGGAGGTTGGAGTGGGCCGGTATAAGGAGGTTGGAGTAAGTGAGCCCAATTAGGAATGAGTTGGGGCATATGACCGGGTGGGGGTGGGGGTACAAGACTAAAAGTAGGAGGGTTAAATGGACGAGCACTATTTGGTGAGTTGTAGTGCATAAAAAACTGACCTAGGGCGGCATTATTCGCCTCAGAATTTTGTTGCGCCACATTAGCCCGTTGGTCCGCCGTGTCAGCCTTTAACGAAGCGAAATAAGCCCGTGTCTGCGCCTCCTCAGCTTGTTTCCTGTGTAACTCTTTATCTTGCTCTTGTTGCCTGAACATCTGCGTGATTTGATCCAGAGTCATAATATCTCCAAATGCACGATTTGCGCGCCTGCGAGAAGTTGAGCCACCACTCGGTAACTTCCTGCCCATGCCCGACATATTCTGGCGGTTGTCACTCAGAACGATTTCATCCAATATTTCTTGATCGGTCTTGAACGGGATGAGGCCGGCTTTAATATTATCTTTCATGGCCTTCATATCCAACTGTGAAAGAAAAAGAAAAAAAAGGTTAAAAACAAATAAAATAAGTTATTAAAGCATGTAAAGAGTTAAATTACTTACATATCTCTGCTCGTTTTCTGTGGTTTTAAATTGGCCAGTCTTCTTATTTGAGTGCCCCTTCCTCCACGTTTCAATGAGGTCCTCGTAATACCCTTTGTCGACTTTCTATACAATATCAAATAAATTAATAACGAGCTATAAATAAACAATATAAACACCTTTAAAATATCACAAAAATTATAAAGAGTCTTACATATTCATTCCTTCCTTGCGCGAATGATTTTTTTCCTTGATGGGTTATTATCGTGTTTTTTGCTCGGTTAGCGGCATTCTGCAAACTTCTCGACACCCGATCCGGTTGGGACCACCAGTCAACCAACTCATTCCAATCATCTTGGGTTCTCTCGCCCCACACTTTCGATGGCGGCGGATGATTCTTTGCCTCGTCGGGCGACGTATGTTTTGCATAATGGTCAGCCTTGATCCCGTTCTTATTTTTGCGCCAAAGTAGCCTCAATTTAAGTTCCAGCCCAAGCCTTACCCTTTTCCCCATCGTATATACATTTCTGTCAACCACCACTTTGTCCTGTTTATTGTACCATTCCGTGAGGTTGAAATAGCTCTACATATAAACATATGCATTTAAATAAACAAACAATTTAAACATAACACGCATATCTAAACGTCGATAACAATAAGAATAGAAGTAAAATAAACAATTAATACCTCAAGTGTAGAATAAATATGCGCTTTATAGGCCTCTGGAATTTCTTCCCACTCGCAAGCAAGGGGAAGTGGCCGGACTGTTTCCCCCATAAGACTATTCAACATGTCTGAAAAATTGCCTAAAGGATGGAAGGTACCAAGATCCTCGTAATCAAAGCCAATCATCAAAGGTTGTTCATTATTTTCTCTAAACGCCTTTCTTAAGGACCGATTTCCCGTCTCAAGACGTAGCATCGAACCTACAAAGATAAGTTATTAAGTCGTGAAAATTCAAGTAAGAAATTAAAAAGAATCAGTGTTATAAAATAAAAATTAAAAAAAGAAATCACAATTTCTTACTTTGGCACTGGGCGAGTACGGGCCGTGTGGGCCGTCTGGGTGGACTACCACCAGCATCCCCACCGTGTGATCTAGGAGCTACACACGCCATCTGTAAAATAACAAGTACAAGAACACACAATTTCGTAGACCAATTAATGCTAATACACAAATTCATATAAATATACACATTTTAACATATAAAAACAATCCCATTCAAATAAAAATGACACATTTAAACATATAAAAACAATTCCATTCAAATAAAAATTACATATTTAAACATGTAAAAACAATTCCATTTACAAAAGACTAACAATCAAATATCATTCATATAACATAATAAGCATATGCATAATATTAATCACCAACATATATATTCGCATTATGATATTCACAACGCCTTTCACAATATCATTCACACGCGTACTAACTAAACGCCATTCAAAATAACAAACTAACCAATATTCAAACGCTTACTAACTAAACGTCATTCACAATATCATACTAACCAAATGCCATTCACAATATCATCAAACTAACCAAATGTCATTCACACGCATACTAACTAAACGCCATTCACAATATCATACTAACCAAATTCATACTATTAATAAAAACGCAAGCATCCAACTAATTTAATTACATACCTAGTTCACGGCCGAAAAAAAGGAAGAGAATAAAAGAGGAAGATAGAAAAATTGCCCGCCACTCGACTCGGCTGTCCCGGGGCTAACCAACACACAAACACAACAAAAAACAACCCAAATTAAACAACGAAATGCATATTATTACAATGATATAAAACAACATTATGAAAAAAAAATTATACTAAAACAACAAAAACCAACCCTACTGTGGTGGCTGCTGCTGTGGCGGCGGTGGCTGCTGCTGCTGCGGTGGTGGCTGCTGCTGCTACGGTGGTGGGTCACGGAGGTGGCTACTGCTGCTGCTGTGGTGGTACTACTGCTGCCGGCGGTGGTTGCTACTGCCGCGGCGGTGGTGGTGGCTACCTGCTGCTGCTAAGGTGGTGGTTCCATCTAGTTCATCACAAACAAAAAAAAACAAATTAACACAAAAAATTATAACAAAACATACAAATTAGCACACAATAATTATAAAAAAACATCATACCTTCATAAATTAATTAAAGAAAAGTTAACAAAATCAAACTCGAATTGTGGTGGGTTTTAGGGGATTTGGAGGTGTTGGGTCGATTTGGGTTTTGGGATTTGGAGATATGTTTTTTTTGTTAAACAGTTAGAAAAAAAAGAGATGGATATATCGGTTGAATTATGGAAAATGTTTAGGGTCGACATATCTTTGAATTTTTAGGTCAACATTGTCGACCCTAAACATTTTATATAAAAAACTGTTAGGATTATGAAAAAGACTCGGTCACCTCCATGTATTATTTAGTATAGCAAAGCTCGTAGTTAGAAAGTAAGCGTTGACTTTCGGTATTGGGCCGGGTCTTTTACCCAAGTGTTAAGCCCATACCCAAGCCCATAGAGCTCACAAACACATGTATATAAACCCCTTTCCAGCCATGGGAAGGGGTTGGTTGTTCATTTTATCACAAAGCTTTCATTTGGTTTTTCTCTCACTAGAAACCTCACTTTCTCTCTCTAGATAATTTGCCAACCCAATCATCCATGCTTGTGTTATGATATCATGTATACTTCAATTGGTATCAGAGCCCATGGGATGATTAGCTAGATTGTGTGTGCGTTTCCTTGGTTAGTTTAGATCAAAAGTTTGGTTTTTGAAGGTTTATGGTCTTATTCTTGACACTCTTTGATTCTCATGTTTGTGATGTTAAAGTTAGTGTTTTTATAGTTATTATAACCTTCTAGGACCAAGTTGTGCAAAAGAAACCAAGTAAAAACGTTCAAAAGGGTGATTTTTAGGTGAAAAAGTTCGTATTTTCTTCGTTGCGTTTTGACCTTCTGAGACATTCTTCGTTGCGTTTTGGTGAAGAAAGTACATTGCGTTTTGTCGTTTTGTATAGTACTATTGTACTGCGTTTTGTCTTATTAGAGGTTGCGTTTTGGTGATTGCGTTTTGACTGCAGGTTGCGTTTTGAAGACTTTCGTTGCGTTTTGACTAGGGGAGACTCTGCCCAATTTTTTAATTGGTTGCGTTTTGATCAAGTCTCAAGATTTCATTGCGTTTTGATCAAGTCTCAAGAGTTCATTGCGTTTTGATCAAATCTCAAGATTCTTCATTGCGTTTTGACAATTCTTCACTGCGTTTTGACTCATATTTTTCACTGCGTTTTGACAAAACTTCACTGCATTTTGACAAGACGTCACTGCCTTTTGCCTAAGTTTCACTATCGACTTTAAGTTAACTTGTTTCAACCAAACCAAATCACAATCAAACAACATATCACCTAATCCAACAAACAATCATCACCTTTAACATACAATCACTAATCATTGATCGATCAACTTAATCATATCACAAGTAATTACAATGGCTAATCTTTCAGAGGACATCCAATGTGCCGGTTCCGATACCTGACCACCTATGCTTGATAAGACTGACTTTGCATCATGGCAACAACGTATTCGATTGTACTATCAGGGTAAGGAGAATGGGGTGAATATTTTAAAGTCAATTGATGAAGGACCTTTTCAGATGGGGACCA
The DNA here is from genome assembly GCA_026074375.1 of Tanacetum coccineum. Classification (NCBI taxonomy): domain Eukaryota; kingdom Viridiplantae; phylum Streptophyta; class Magnoliopsida; order Asterales; family Asteraceae; genus Tanacetum; species Tanacetum coccineum. Next base: position 49,974 of record BQNB010034556.1, read on the forward strand.
CGCGAGTAATTGTTGCTGAAGTTACTGAAGGTTCCCTACATCTAGGTCCTGAACGGCCTCGAGTCTATTCAGATCTGTCACAGGAAGAAAAGGATAGGTACAATGCAGACATTCGGGCAACAAACATCATACTTCAAGGTTTACCAAAAGACATCTATTCACTTATTAATCATTACACTGATGCAAAGGACATATGGGACAATGTGAAGATGCTTTTGGAAGGATCAGAATTAACAAAGGAAGACCGTAAATCACAACTGTATGATGACTTTGAACACTTTCGTCAGAACAAAGGTGAAACCATTCACGACTACTATGTCCGGTTTGCCAAGCTCATTAATGACATGCGGTACATCAAGATGACAATAACAGCCTCCGAAACATTTTGGATGTGGATTTTTTTTATGGAAAGAGGACCGACTTCGTGACTTAATGAGTTCTCTGAGCTCCCATCTGCACGACCTTCACACCTTCAAGTATTCCTTCATACCTACAACACCGTCCAAGCTATTCATCGGGACCTCAACCTCAAATCTATTCTCCCGGATCTTCAAGAAACGCAGAGTGCAAGCAATTGCGTGGAAGGATAAGTGTACTCAAGGCAACAATGGAGATGCATATGCATCCGGAACAACACACACTCAATTCGGCTGCACTACTTCACGAAGTTCTCAATGAAATGGAAAAACTTGATTTGGAGTAGTTTGTCATTTGCAATGTAATTCGTATGTTTTATTGTATGTCAAGACTTTGTTTAATCGATCTGTAATGTAATTCGTACGCTTTACTTAATTACATTTTACCGTCGCATGTTCTTCTTGTTTGTAGTAGTGTTTGTTAAAATAGTTATATGATACATTCTTTTTTTTAATATGATACATTCATTTCTTTTTTTCTTTTTTTTAAAAAGAATTTTTTTTTATATGAAGTAAATTTAAAAAAAAAAAAAGAAATTTAGGGTCGACATTGTCGACCCTAATATTTTAGCGGGATATATTAAATACTGGCGGGCTCATTAAAATGGGATTAAATTTTGGTAAAAAAATTAGGGTCGACATTGTCGACCCTAAATTTTTTTATAAATTGTTTTATATATTTATATATAATTTTAAATGCATTTTATATATTAGAAAATATATAAAGTCATGGAAAAATATTAGGGTCGACATTGTCGACCCTAAGTGTGTGGATGTTTGACTAACCAGTTTTGTTGAATAAATGTGGTCCCCATGCCTCAGTTAGGGTCGACATTGTCGACCCTAATATTTCCTCGACCCAAAACGCTCATTTTGTTGTAGTGTCGTTAATTTAGATTAGGGTTTAAGTCATTAAATAATTACGTACTTTTGTTTATGTCTCATCTGAGTAGCTAAATTAAAAAAATTGGAATTTACTCGGTAAAAATTTACTAATAAAAACCAGCTAGCAAGAACCTTGAGAACAAATAAAACAAATACCTTGTTTATTACGTCTTATCAGGTTGTTTTTCTTTGAGTTTAAATTTGAAATCTCTAAAGGTAAACCTAGATTGCATGCATGCAATCAAATC
>BQNB010034557.1:0-48861 GCA_026074375.1 Tanacetum coccineum
GTCCCTCGTAACTTGGTTTTAGCTTGTCATCTACTCATCTTGGTTTTGTTATTTAAGTGTAAATTAACGCATCTACAACCAACAATATATTAACTCCTCTTCTCCAAAAACTAAAGGTTGACTACATATTGGTGATGATGTCAGAGGAGCCCAACACAAATGCTCGAGAAACCTATGCACCACCACATAACGTCCTTACTAACGACGACCTTTTGCCATAAATATTTATCCGATTACATATTCTCTATATTCATCTCTGTTATATGTTTAATTACACATACCTTTGACCACTAAAAACGGACTTAAATGACCAAAAACGTACCAACAATACATTGTATTTGTATGTTTTGCATTTGTATTGTGCAGGAAACGGATATCCAAGAAAAGGACAAAAATCGAAGCCAAAACGACAAAACCGAGCACGAGAACGGAAAGACAGTGAGAAGTCATAATGACAAAGTCAAGGTCAACAAAGAAGTCAAAGTCAACCCCGAGAAGTGGCATTGGAAAAAGCATCAAAAACGAACCCGAAAACCTAAATTGCCAAAACTGGGCCCACCCGTACCCACCTAGTAAACCCGGGTCAGCCCACTTATACTTTATAAACCTTAAACCCCATTTATAAGCCCAAAGTCACCATAAACCTTTTATACCACACCCGACCCAACAAACTAGCCCAAACCACACCCCTTATAACTCCTGTTACCCGTTACCCCTTAACCTTTACCCTGTTAGTCCTTTAAGGACTAACGGTGTAAACACCAATATAACCTCAAGGACCATAGTTGCACAACTTAAGGACTATGGCTGTAATAACATATAACACTCTCAGGGACCATTCTTGCCTATTTCCCAAACCTTTAAATATAGCGGGAACACTATACATCTCCTTTGGTTGTCCGGTCCTCACTACCCGCCAAAATACACCAAGACACTGTTCCCCTTTCTTCTCCCCCTTGTCAACCAACCTTATCCCACCACATGACACCTTGGCAATCCCTTGCAAGCTCATTCGTCCAAGGAACAAGACAAGAAATCAAGGGTGGAGATGATATAACTTGGACACTACTCAATTTCAATGGCCAAGATTGCTTTTTGATGCTACTCATACAACAAACACACCTGCAAGAGCTCTCACAAAGAAAACACAAGTCTTAGAACCTTCTTTGCTTAGTATAAATAGAGCTCACTTATAAGCCTTTGGGCATTTAGTTTTTAGTTTAAGTTTTTCACCTAGTTAATTTTTATTGTAATCTTTTAAATATTGTAATGTTTTCTTTATGAATTAATGAAATTTAAAGTTTTATCTTAAAACCCGTTTTACTCATTTGTGTTTAAAAGTTATCAAGAATCTTTCTTAAGCTTATATAAGACCTTATTTAAGCATATTGTTAAGCTGTTTTTATTTATATATAAAGTATTTAAGAAAATTTTACAAAAACAAAAAAAATATCCACTCTAAAACACCACAGCTTATTTGGATGATAAGCCGGATTTGGATGGGCTTATGGACAATACTAGCTTGTCTTTTGACAAGCTAGAGCTTGTAGATTAGCTTATTTATAAGCTTGATTGCCCTGTTTTGAGCAAGGGCCTTTGTAAGTTCTACTTTCTTCATTTTCTTGCATTTTACTGTAGCATTGCTTATCATTGCTTATTTCTGCTTATATTTGCTTATTTATGTTTTCTTATGATGTTTAGTGTTTATTATGCTTGTTTTGTAGTTTAGAAATCATTTGTTTGAGTTTTCTTACAATCTGTCTTAAATAGCTTATTAAGTTGCATAATCTGTTTTAGCTTATTTGAGTGCTTATTTGTTATTGAAATATGTTTATTTTATTTGTTATTTGTTTATTTTATTTGTTATTTGTTGTTGAAGAATGAAAAAGAAATGTAAGGATAAAGGGTGAAAATAAAGAAGCCCTCCATACACTTAGGCAGAAACCAGGTCAATACATATGCTGTCAGAAACACTCAGGTGTAGTCTGACATTGAAGACAGTCATGGACCCAGTGACGCTATGCACAACCCTCCCTAGCCACTCAAGGTCTCTCAAAAGACTCTTGTTTCATTTCTCACGGAGATTACACGCATTTCTATCGACTTTCTCACTCCGAGTTAGTTGATATTGAAAAGGTGGCAGTCTGCTCCAGCCTCCGATCACTAAAATAAAAGTGCACTATTGAGTCTAGAGCCCAAAAGAATCATTCCTAAACTCATTAGGAACCTTGTCATATCTTTAGCATTGTTATCACACAACAATGTGAATACAATAATATCCATTAGAAGTCCTACGCAAGATTCTTGTGATTTTGCCAGAACATCCGAGTGATACTTAGGTATTCACAATGAAGATGGAAATCCTGCTTGAGCCAACATCAAACAAGCTCATGGTAGGTAACTTGTGCGATTCTTTATGAATCAAACTTGTGACAAACTGGAACGAAACGATGGTTGCGATGCTATAAAAATCAAACTTGTGTTTTTCCAGGAAATGGATCAACGGTTGTTAAAATGAATTTTTGAAATGATTACACGCTCGGTGTGGTCACAAAAACAAGTTTGTAATGATACACCGATTTGATTTTTCAAATCAATTTTCTATAATCAATCAGTGAGATATAACTCCCTGGTTCACTCTTAACTCGTGCAGTCTGCTTTGAGACTTCCGATAATGAGAACATGCTGAGTACGATGAATCTAATACTTATGTGTTAGAAAGATTCAATACTTAACCAGCTGGAAATCCTGTCAAGAAGATTCTTCTTAAATTGAATCTATCTATACACGAAGTCCGAGCCTCACGGATCTGAAGGTTTCTTTCTACACAACCAAACTCTAGGGCGAATGACAAAGCCATATTCGTCCCCCCCACGTTATTGCTAACTATTTATATGCAGGCATTTAAAGATGGCGTGGAGGTTTCCTGAATCCAGCTGGCTCACAAAGATCCATAGCCACATGCTCATACCCGACCGACAAACATAAAGACATCATGAAAGCTCAGAGAAATTTCATGCACGCAATTTTATTAGTTATTTCTGTAGAAAGCACTGCATAAAAACCTAGAATTAATTATTACAATCATATGACTCGAAACTGACGCGAATTAATCTAAACAATTTATTTTAAATGTTTGAATTTGGTTCTTAAAAACCAAATACTTTCCCCTACACTTATTTTATGCAAAATACATTTGATCGTAAATAAGACGAAGTTATAAACAAAACAAAGCATGATTACAAAGTGATTCAAACATAAAAGAATAAATGAAAAGAATTAAAACACACGACATTCCTAATATGTGAGAAAAATAAACATTGGGTTGCCTCCCAAGAAGCGCTTTTCTTTATCTATGAGTCTTGTAGCTAGACTCGAAGTCACACGTCAAGTGTCATAGAAGTGATCCAAGTTGATGATCTCCCTTGGACTTTCTCTTTCGAAGAGCTTTCTAGTGGTGGGGATTGATTGAAGAGTTTTGGTGAATTCTTCTCCATCTGGGTCAATAATCCTAATTTTGGCATGCCATGCCCCATCTCCATCTTTGAGTGGTTTGTCCCAATTGATCAGATTATCAATTAAGTCTTTCGACTCCCACATGTTTCTTTTAAGGTTTATTGGCAAGGCCCCTAGGAATTCTACCATTCGCCTAAACACTAGGACGTCCTTAAAGGGATTAATTTCGGCGTATCTAGCAATTTCCCATTCTCTGGGCAAATGAAAATCTAAGAAGTCCTTCCTAACATAGAAAGGGGTTTGTGCCCCTATTCCATCTGAGCTAGGTCGTGGTTTGTATGATTCCCTTTTTCCAACCGTGGTCCAATAGGGTGCTTCCTCTTCACCTAAATCGACTCCTTTTACTCCGAATACCGACCTAGTGATCCCTTCTCCTACCGCTATTTTGGCTTTTCTACAGTCTATTACTGCATTGGCGGTTGCTAGGAATCCTCTTCCTACTAGTAAGGGGGTTTCGGGGTCTTTCTTCATATCGATTACGTAGAAATCGTTTAACAGTTTTAGTTTTTCTATGCGGACTTCTACGTCTTTAACAATCCCAACGGGGTAAGATTTGGTTCCGTCAGCCAATCCGAAGATATGGTAAGTCTCCTCCAATAGTCCAATATTAAGCTTCTTAAAGAGGTATAGCGGGATTATGTTAACACGTGATCCTAAATCAGCTAAGGTGTCAAAAGGCTTTAAATCTCCTAATCCACATGGTAGAGTGAATAGCCCGGGGACTTCCATCTTTGCAGATACTTCTCCTTGGATGAATGCTGACCTATTTTTGCCTAGTTTTAAGCTCTCTACGTATTTATCCAACATTGAGTTATATATTGGAGCGTGAGCTAGGACTTCAAGAACCGGTAGGTTAAGATGTAAATCCTTGAATTCATCTTTAAGAGTTGATTCGGGTTCTTTAGTTTGTTCTGTTCCAATCCCCATACTAGTTTGCAGCAGACTTGTATTGGAATGGCTTGCCTTATTGAAACATGTTTTGACGGCATTGATTGAAGTGGATGGGTGAGATGAGCATTAGGGGTCAATTGTTAGGTAAGAACGAACAGACAAAACTAAAGTTGTGGTGTTAACGTTTAGTTTTGGGTTCTTAACCGTGTCGCTAGGTAGTGCTCCTGTCATTCGATATGTGATGTCTTTCAACACTTTGTCGATTTTGTTGGTCATCTCGCTTTGCTGTTGTTTGAAATCAGCTTCAAACTTGGAAAATCTAGCGTCTTGAGATGCCATAAAGTTAGACACCAATCCTTCTAGATTTGATTGACTGTTAAATTTTTGAGGATTGTTTTTGAAGGAACGGTTCGGGATCGAACTGTTGGGTTAGAACTTGTTAGGTCAGTTTGGAAAATTACTTTGGGAATTTCGGGGTTGTCTCCACCTAAGGTTTGGGTGACTTTTCCATGACGGATTGTAGGTGTCACCAAGATTGTTTTGCTCGGGTTTGAAAGTGTACCACTTACCTCCCGCTTCATCGATACGCGAGGATGCATATTCAACAAAGGCTTGTTCGAGATTTTCCATCAATACTGAGTGTCATGGAGACCACTACAGATCTCACATGAAGAAGTGATTTTGTTCACTTGAGTAGGTTGCGTCGGAGCAAGATGAGCTTCCATCAAGCGTTGGACTTGATTTTCGAGCTCGATGAGGCAGCGGTCGGATGTACTTGGGACATCTTGGCTGAGAGATTGCCTTGACTGCTTAGCAAACCCCTTGTTCTTTCCAACATTCGTTGTCATAGAGGTCGAGGTCCTCTAATAATTCCCCAGGCTCTTCCGTGCGTTTTTATCACGAAGCTTGCCACTAACCGATTGGTCAATGGTTTGTCTTGTGACGGGATTGACATGGTCATAAAAAATTTGGACTTGGAGCCAAAGATCGATGCCATAATGAGGGACTTTTTTTAGTAAGTCCTTGAAACGAGTTCATGCTTCAGAAAGAGATTCTCCTTGATGTTGTTGGAACATAAGGATATCGTTACGGACTTTTACAGTCCTTCCCGGTGGAAAGAATTGAGCAAGGAAACGAGTAGTAAGATCCTCCCATGTGGTGATGGATCCTGATGGAAGACGTTCAAGCCAGATGCTAGCTTGATCGCGAAGGAAAAATTAAAATAAACGCAGGCACGTTCTATCCCTATTTTCACCATCAAGGTCAAGTGAGTCCACAAGTTTTAAGAAATCCTTGAGGTGTTGGTTTGGATCCTCGGACTGAAGTCCGTAGAATGAGCATCCGTTTTGCACCAACTGGATGGTGTCGGATCGAAGAGGTACCACATTGTTCCCTACGGGGAGCTCAATGGTATTCCTGTATCCCTCGTGGATAGGTTTGGAGTAATCTCCAAGAGTACGGATAGGATTCGCGTCTCCCATGGTGGTTGACGAGAATGGATTACGAAACAATTAACACAAAGAAAAGATAGACTACGAGAAAGCTAATGTACTGGAATTAAAATTCTCACTTAATAGGAATCAAGCGAGTAGAACTAAGTTAAACAATGATCGAAACCTAACTATTCCCCGGCAGCGGCGCCAAAAACTTAATGTGGGTGTCGTAGAGACTTCTACAAGAAGTTTTACAACTCCCTAGGCAGTGTACCTAATCGTTGTAGTGTAGTATATGCAAGACTCGGGGGGTTGTTATCGTTTGCTAGGGGAATAGGTTGGGAAGGCTTGAACACGGTCTAATAGAATTCTATGGGTTTGAGAGAAGATTCTTTTTGTGTTTTTATATTTATAAGAAAGCAGGTAAATATCATGATTTGAGAGGTTGGTTTGATTAACTAATAATTAAACTAATTATAATATATGCTTCTGGTGATAACTTTATGATAAAGAGATGTATTTACCTAATCATACACTACTCCTCAGATTGCTTCTCCTAGATCTGTTGCCTTGTCACACTTGTGATGATCTATGTAAGTATTTCCTATGTCATGAACGGATTACACGAACCCACCGTCTATTTAATATTCCGTTAGGGCAACGCACAAGTAATGTAGTATGAAGACTATTACAAGCCCCCTAAGAGTATATTAAATGCATGTGAAATAACTTAAGAGGGATCAACCATATTAGGGGTAAGGTAGTATGAAGACTGTTACCGATGGTATTCTTTCTACACTACTCGCGTTTCCCTAGACGTCTATGCCAATTTAATATCTTATGGCTAGTTTTCTAGAGCCTAACACACACATTCATCAACAAGAGACAACATCAAAAGGATCTACAACCTAAGTTTCATGCAATCATAAGTAAATACAAAGGTGGGTTTAGCCTAACATGTTAAAGACAAAGCAAGAATATAAATCAATCACACAACACATAGACATATTGAATGATTAATGATAAATAATCTTGTTTTAAGGCCCTAAAAATGACCTTAAAAGCTGTTGAAATGACTAGGGTTCGTCTCCCTAAAATTATACAAAGTTACCCACTTAAAACCCTAATTTTGGTTTAATATATATAGGAAAACCGCTATGATGGCGTCGCTTTGAAATCCTGATGCCGTCACCGCGTAGATGATTCTAGATCCTCTTTAAGTCGGCCACGTCCTGACGCAGTCGCAAGATTCCTGACGTTGTCACTATATAGATCACAACGACGTCGCTTTATGCCTGCGACGCCGTCTCTAGCCACTGTATGCATAAATCTTTAAGAGATTCGATGTAGGTTCGTAATCTTGTCCGTTTCTTCTCCAAATGAGCCCAAGTCACGTGTATTTCCTCCGAAAGCCATCCAAGTGCTAACAACCTAAAAACAAACGATTAAGCATGTAATCTGGGCATATTTGCATGATTTGGGAGGTTAAATGACCTTGAAATAGTGTATAAAATGACACCTCATTAGACCCCGTCTTGGGGTGTGACAGATTGGTATCCAAAGCCAATGTTATAGAGAACCAGGTAGTATATACTAGGTCTGGTCTATAACCAGTATGTGATCCTACGGGTTTTACTTGCTTACGTATATAACTACTAGTGATACGTATACAAGTATTATATTACTATAATTATACTTATATTTTGTATTGCCATATTATATTTTATTTTATTCACCATACGAATCCTGCATGGTTCATATAAAGAGATTTATATAAACTTTTGCTCGTGCAAAGTATGACAGCTTCAGTTGTCGCCATTTCGTCGGACTCTTCGGAGGAGAGTATGGGGACGTCCACTGCTCGGATTATCTTATTGGGCACGATTCCTACTGCCATTCCGACTACCATACCTGTTGTTGATCTACCTGTTATTTCCACCTTACCACTTACTTCCCCATTTCTGTACACTGACTCATCTGACAGTGATGCTTCTGAGAGACCACCATCACAGGACCCGTATGAGGTTACTATTGCTCAGTGGAGGAGCCGAGCAGTAGCACGCTCATCACCATCATCATCACCTACTGATATGACACTATTTGTTCGCCAAATTTTACCTGCACCACCCAGTTTACCTCGCCAATCAGCCGTTCTTGTCTTACCAGGACAGTCGATTCCTATTGGTTGACCTTACTGTACCCAACCTAACAGGGTGCGTAAGATGTTGACAGCAAGAAAGAGAGTTCGAGCTCTACCAGTAGGTTGCCTTGCATCTAGATATCCACATGATTATTCTTCATCAGACCATTTCTCATCAGATGACTCTTCTTCAGATTCTCTATCAGATTCGTTATTAGGCTACCCATCAGATACTTCGTCAGGTCATTTTATACAAGATTCTCCTTATGATACTTCAGCCACTACTTCTGCGGGGCTATCTCGCAAGAGATGTAGGTCCTCTACTACTTTAACACCGATAGCTATACCCGTATCTGGAGCCTTATCTCCCGTACATGCCGACCTATTACCACCTCGTAAGAGGATTAGAGGTTCCGTTTCCACGACTGATTTCGAGGTTAGTTTAGAGGAGAGTTATGAGCCCTAGACCGAGACCGATATTGATTCTGATGTTCAGGCAGACATCGATGTTGGTATTGCGATTGCTGACGTAGCAGCAGCTAGGGAGACGGATGTTAGAGTTGAGGTTGGGATTGAGACTGAGGCAGAGGTCGGTGAGGAGGCTAATGGGGAGATTCAGCCAGAGGGTACCATAAAGATTGGAGTCGACGTTGCTATTAAGATTGATATCCCATATGACTCACTTATGCCAGACGCTATTGAGCGATTAGGGCAACTTGAGGAGGGTATGCAGGCTGTGTATGATCACCTGCAAGAGATACCTCTCTAAAGGATTGATGATATAGAGTCGAGACAGAGAGAGCAGGAGGATAGGAACCTGATTGCTAAGGGTGAGAGGTCTAGTTTGTTAGAGCGTGTTGTGTCCTTTGAGGGTAGCAACGTGAGACTTTGAGACGCTCTAGGTATTGAGAGAGTGAGAGCTGACAGTTTACAGCGACGTTTAGGCTATGTATAGGACGAGCTCAAATAGGTTTGCGAGCTTCGAGCTCATGAGAGTCAGAGACTTTGGAGGATGGAGACCTTCATGATGAGGATACAAGATTATTGTCATTAGGCTAGTAGGATCATGAGTTATGGATGGACTATTATAGTAGTAGTAGTAGTAGTATGGATAGGAATCTAGTACTCATCTTGGGAAATCGTGTAACCGACTTCGGATTTTATATGAAAGAAATCTTATTATTATTACGATCTTTTCTTGTGATTATTCTATATAATTATGTTATTCGTTCGTTCTGGCAAAACGTTATTCTAATTTATTTTATAAACTTTATTTTGTAAATTATATTATTATTAATTTAACTTTACCCCGTTCTGAACCTCTCCGTGTGTTGTAATTTATGGCTATAATTATGACTATCACTCGCTATGGTATGACTCTCGAAGCCATCAAAGAACTAATCACTCAGCGAGTGGATGAGGCGTTGGCTGCCCAAGAGGCCAACCGTAACACTGGACTTATTGATAAAACCAAAGCCAAAATAGAGACGATAACAATAATGGAAGTTGAGGAAATAGAAACATGGTAACAATAATGGGAATGTAAATCTGAATGGAGGAAATAGAGGTGCACGAAGAAATGCACCAGTTGCTAGGGTTTGTACCTACAAGGATTTTCTTAACTGTCAGCCACGCAACTTTAGTGGTACTGAAGGAGTCGTTGAGAAAATGGAGTCGGTGTTTCGTATCAGTAATTTTCCATCAAACTCTCAAGTGAAGTTCGCTACTTGCACTTTGCTAGATGGATCTCTGACATGGTGGAATTCCCGTGTGCAGACCATTGGCATTGATGAGGCATATAAGATGCCATGGAAGGATTTGATGAAGCTAATGATTGAAGTGTATTCTCCGAGGAATGAGATCCAGAAGCTAGAATGAGTCGTGGAACTTGTGTGTCAAAGGGACTGACGTCGCTGGTTATATACGACGATTTTAGGATTTGACATTGCTATGTCCCAGGATGGTTCCTGAAGAGAATGACAAGATTGAGAGGTTCATCTGGGGTTTACCAGATAACATTCAAGGTAATGTTACCTCTTCTAAGCCAGTTCGACTACAAGATATCATCAGGATGGCTAATGGCCTAATGGATCAGAAAGTTCGTGTGTATGTTGCAAGGAATGCTAAGCAAAAGAGGAAGTTTGACAACAACCCACGGGGCAACCATGTACAACAACCACCTTTTAGGAGGCAGAACATGGCTCAAGCTATCACGGTGGGCAACAGTGAGAAAAGAGGGTATGCTGGGAGTGCTCCGTACTGTAACAAGTTCAGATTGCACCATGAAGGACCATGCACTGTAAAGTGTACCAACTGCATGAAGGTAGGCCACATGGCCAGGGACTGTAAGACTGTTGTTGCTGTCCAAGCACCAAGAGCCCCCGTGACATGTTTTGGATGTGGTGGTCAGGGATATTACAAAAGTGATTGCCCTAAACTTAAGAATCAGAATTGTGGGAATAAGGCTACAAACAATGATGCTCATGGTAGAGCCTATGCATTAGGAGGAGGTAACGGTAACCCAGACTCCAACGTCATTACGGGTACGTTCCTTCTCAATAAGTATTATGCATACATCTTATTTGACTATGGAGCTGATAGAAGCATTATATCGACTAAGTTTAGTGCCTTAATTGATATCCCTCCTACTCCATTAGACGTTAGTTATACTGTTGAATTAGTCGATGGGTGAATCGCTGAATACGACACTATTATTAGGGGTTGTACATTAAACTTGCTAGATCACCCGTTCAGTACTGACCTAATGCCCGTAGAACTAGGTAGCTTTGACGTGGTAATTGGAATGGATTGGTTATCGAGGTATCATGCAGTAATTATCTGTGATGAAAAGATTGTTCGTAATCCATACGACAATGAAATATTAATGGTTCGAGGCGACGGAAGCAACAAAAGGATTAACTCAAGATTAAGCATAATCTCGTGCACCAAGACTCAAAAGTACATTCAGAGAGGGTGCCATGTGTTTATGGCACATATTTCAGTAAAGAAGACGGAAGACAAGTCGAAGGAGAAACGACTTGAATACGTGCCGATCGTTCAATATTTCTCAAAGGTCTTTAAAAAGGAATTGATAGGACTTCTGCCAACTTGACAAGTTGAATTTCAAATCGACTTAGTCCCCAGTGCTGCACCTGTAGCACGAGATCCTTATCGGTTAGCACCGTCTGAGATGCAAGAGTTGTCCGCTCGGTTGTAAGAACTGGATGACAAGGGTTTCATAAGACCAAGTTCCTCACCCTTGGGAGCTCCGGTTTTATTCGTCAAGAAGAATGATGGATCGTTTCGCATGTGCATTGATTATCGTAAACTGAATAAGCTTACAGTTAAGAACCGTTATCCGCTCTCGAGGATCGATGATCCGTTTGATCAGTTGCAAGGGTCGAGTGTCTACTATAAGATCAACCTAAGATCCGATTATCACCAACTCAGAGTTCGAGAGGAATACATTCCAAAGACAGCGTTTAGAACTTGTTATGGTCATTACGAGTTCCAAGTAATGTCTTTTGGATTGATCAATGCACCGGCACTATTCATGGACTTGATGAACCGGGTATGAAAACCATACATGGACAAGTTCATAACCGTGGTCATCGATGACATATTGATTTACTCTAAGAGCAAGGAGGAACACGAAGAGCACCTTAAGCTAATATTGGAATTACTTAAGAAAGAGGAATTGTATGCCAAGTTCTCAAAATGCAATTTTTGGCTCTCTAAGGTATAATTTCTCGGTCACATGATTGATAGCGAAGGCGTTCACGTTAATCCAACTAAGATTGAGTCGATTAAGGATTGGGCATCGCCAAAGACTCCAACAGAAATTCGCCAATTCTTAGGTATTTCTGGTTATTACCGAAGGTTTATCGAGGGCTTTCCAAGATTGCTAGACCTATGACTAAGTTGACTCAGAAGAGTGTGAAGTACGAGTGAGGAGAGAAGGAGGAAGCGGCATTTCAACTATTGAAGCAGAAGTTGTGTAGTGCGTCGATTTTGGCATAAGTAAGAACTTCGTGGTGTATTGCGATGCTTCGCACAAAGGGTTAGACGCGGTTTTGATGCGGAAAGAGAAGGTCATAGCGTATGCATCCCGCCAACTCAAGGTTCACGAGAAGATCTACACGACTCATGACTTATAATTAGGAGCAGTAGTGTTCGCCCTGAAGATGTGGAGACACTATCTGTATGGCACGAAGTGCGTTATGTTTATTGATCATAAGAGTCTGCAACACATTCTCGATTATAAGGAATTGAACATGAGACAACGTAGATGGCTAGAGCTACTGAGTGATTACGATTGTGAGGTTCGTTATCATCCAGGAAAGGCGAACGTGGTGGCAGATGCCTTGAGCCGAAAGGAAAGGGTTAAACCGCTACGAGTTCAAGCTCTAATGATGACTATCGACTTAAATCTTCCATCACAATTTTGAACGCCCAGACTAAAGCAAGGAAAGAGGAGAACTACGTCACGAAATACTTGTGCGGCAAGATTAAGAAGCTTGAACCCCGTGCTGATGGAACGTTATGTATGAGGAATAAGAGTTGGATACCCTGTTTTGGCAACTTAAGAACTTTGATTATGCATGAGTCGCATAAGTCAAAGTATTCTATACATCTGGGATCAGACAAGATGTACCATGACCTTAAGAAGTTATATTGGTGGCCAAACATGAAAGCCGAGATTGCCACCTACATCAGCAAATGCTTGACATGTGCCAAGGTTAAAGCTGAACATATGAAACCTTCAGGTTTACTGGCACAACCTGAGATTCCCCTATAGAAATAGGAAAAGATCACCATGGACTTCGTAACCAAACTATCGAAGACGTCTACTGGTCTAGATATGATCTGGGTGATTGTTGACCGACTTACCAAATCTGCTCATTTTCTGCCAATGAAGGAAACTAATTCGATGGAGAAGTTAATGAGACAATACTTAAAGGAAGTTGTCTCGAGGCATGGAGTGCCAGTTTCGATCATCTCTGATCGTGATGGTAGATTTACCTCTCATTTCTGGCAGTCACTTCAGGAAGCGTTGGGAACACAACTAGATATGAGCACCGCTTATCACCCGTAAACTAATGGTCAGAGTGAAAGGACCATCAGACATTGTAAGACATGCTGCGTACTTGTGTGATTAACTTTGGCAAGAGATGGGACAGACACCTACCATTGGTGAAGTTTTTGTACAACAACAACTATTATACTAGCATCAAGGCAGCACCGTTTGAGGCACTGTATGGTTGGAAGTGTCGATCCCTTGTTTGCTAGGCTGAAGTTGGAGACAGCCAACTCACAGGTCCAGAAATCATACATGAGACAACCGAGAAGATCATCCAAATCAAAAGTCACATCCAAGCCTATCACTGATAGACAAAAGATTAATAACGGACAAAGAACGTAGCCCTTGGAGTTTCAAGGTCAGGGCTAAAGGTCATTCAACGGTGTCGCCATTGAAAAAGTGATAACGAATTCGCAAACGGGGAAAGTATGAACCTTACTTAAAACTCGGACCTTTCAAGATCCTTGCCAAGGTTGGAATGGTTGCTTACCGTCTTGAACTCCCAGAACAGCTGAGTAGGGTGCATAGTACCTTCCATGTTTCAAATCTGAAGAAATGTTTATCCGATGAAACATTCGTTGTTCCGCTGGATGAGATCCAGATCGACAGCAAGCACCATTTCGCGAAGAAACACCGTTGAGAATCATGCACCGTAAATCCAAAACGTCTAAAGCCGAGAGTCGTATTCCAATATTCAGGTACGCTGGAACCGAAGAGAGGTCTCGAGTTCACCTGGGAGCGTAAAGATCAGTTTAGGAAGAAATACCCGCACTTATTTGCTAAATCTTTGACTGCACTTGATATCACATCCTAAGCTTTGCGAACAAAGCTTTTCTAACGGGGAAATGATGTAACACCCGTAAAAATTTCCTAAATCTCCGTCGTTGACTTTTCGTACTTCAATTTGACTTTATCAAATTTCGTGTTAATTTTACGTTTAATCGAGAAGTTATCCCGCGTGTATTTGAGGATCGTTACCGAAAGCATTTCGGGTTGCTATTTTATGTAGTCTTTTAGTAAATTTCGCGTTTCTACATTTCATATCGATATTTAAATTTTCAGAATTTTACTTGAAGTTATCGCACGTTTTTAGTTTTTGCACATACCGTTAATACCGTTTAAAAATATCTTAAGAGAGTAGAAATAAATATCAAAGAAGCATAGGATTCTTAAGCATGATCAAACTTTCAAAGACTGGCAACCCCCCTTGTTTCCCCTTAGGTGCGTCCGCCCCCTCCTTCCAACACCACCCTTACAATTTAGCTAGTCTTGTCCCCTAAATGCTTAGCAACCTAGTATTCCCTACAAGGAAGGTTCTAGGTTCAATTCCATATAATGAACCTAGACACTTAATTTTTCCTAAATAATTCAAATCATTCACTCGTTTCTTTCATTCCTCTCTCTCTAAAACACACACATAAAAATTTTCTCTCATATCCCCCTCGTTTTGGTTCGTCTGCCGCCAACAACCACCACACCACCACCATAGTTCAACTTTGATCAAGATTTTAGAAGCTCAAGTATATTCGGGTTATCTTTATATAGTTAGTTTGGGTATTATATTCACCGTTCTTGTTGTTCGTGAGTCTTGATCATCTCTTCGTTCATCTTTTTCGTAAGTTCATCCTTTTCAAATTCTTTTTGTACTTATTTGATCCTTGTATTGTTTAGAAACTAGTTGTACAAACGGATCGTTAAGAATCAAAGCTTTAAAATTTACACAACCTTAAAAAGGTTGTGTCTTTGGTTCGAAAATCATAAAAAGGAAAGAAAGAAAATATTAGTTTCATTGTCGTGGTGAATCTTTTATAAATATATGATTTTTATAAAGCTTATGACTTATTTTAGCTTATTAATAAGCTCGAAAGAGCTTATTTGTGTGCTATATGCGTCTAACATAAAGGCGAACCATAAAGGTTTAAACTTTATGCTTATTTGTATTCGTCCTATTTTTCCAAATTTATTTTCATAGCTTATTTGACAACTTATATGGTTTTGAGGTTAACGTGCTTAATAAATAAGTCCAAAAAGTGTTAGTTTGGTTTTTGTGGGTCTCGGCCCAAAACCAAGCCCAAACCGTAGGCTATAAGCCAAGGGTTGGTTTATTTTGTGGCTTATTTGTGTAGCTTATGAATAAGCTAAAAGCTTATTTCCTTATTGATTTGCTTATTTGATTAATTTTGGACTTGTAGTAATCTATATATATTTCGTTTAGGCTTATTGGGCCTAAAAGCCCAATAAGGGTCCATTAAGGTTTTCGGCTTATTTTATAAGAGAATATATTAGCGTAATGAGTTGACGATTTATGAAATGGGTTTTTGAAAGTGTTTTGGATAAAAGTCGATGACTTTGGAAAATTAACATATACGAACGGGTCATGCCGAAATTTTATAAAATTTCTATACTTAGAATTATTTTAAAAACTTATTTTTATAAACCTCGACTAAAAGACTAAAACATATTGTTTTTTTACATAATAAATAATATTCACATTTAGGTTGATTAAATAAATTAAAATACATATTTATATAAATATTTCAAATATTTTCTCAATATCGACAAAAAGACAAAATAATAAATATTATTATTTTAATACACGACTAAAAGTCAAAAAATATTTTTTTATGATTTTTATAAATATAAAACATCTATTACACATTACGTAAATTAAAAACGTACAAACATTTATGATTTAAATGCCTTAGCTATTATTTTGGGTTACCGGGTTAACTGTCGAAACTTATTTATTTTGTCTAATTTTATAGTAGATTGTATATTTTATATAAACCTTCGTAATACGTTTTACCGAGTCAAAATCCACTACGATTACCACACAACCAACGATACTAAAGCATTTTCTTAATAATCATACTACTACTTTCTAAATCCTTAAGTATTTTCGTAATTCACATCATACTTATCCTGAACCCGACCGTCTATTCTTTAGCGGACTGTGGACCGTTGTTCCTTACCGGAGATCGTTCTGCTAGCGTTTTTCACTATTTCACTACTACAAAATTTGAATTTGATGTAAAAATAAGTTAGAAAGGCTATATAAAAAATTACATATTACTCAACTTTTTTCGTAAAAAAAAGTGTCGCTAAAAAGGGTGTCGTCTGGATACTCTTTTTTTTTTTAATCAAACCGCTGCGTTAGGTGTTGAGCAAACCGCCTTCAAGAATGTAACCAAACCGCCTTGGAAAATTAAGCAAACCGCCTCCAAGAATGAAGCAAATCGCCACTGAAAATGATCACCTCGCCTCCTAATTTAAGATTCAAACCGCTGCTTCCTTTTGACAACTCGCTGCCTAAATAACATAATCAAACCGCCTTTTGTTTTTGTTAACTCGCCGCCTGTCAAACCGCCTCACTTATTAGCAAACTGCCGTGACCTATGGCAACTCGCCGCCAAGAAATTTTCTCAAACCGCCGTTGATTTTAGAATTTTGAGCATGGTAACTTTTCATTTTGCTCAATATAATAATCAAACCGCCTTGACCTGTCAACTCGCCACCAATAAACAAGCAACTCGCCACCAATTTGAACAAACCGCTACGAATTTTTTTCTTATTATTAAAGTCAACTCACCATTGGTCAACAAACCGCCTTTGACTATTTCTTTAATTCGTGGATCTTGTCCCCTTCTTCACCAACTCGCCATGATGAACACCAAGGACGAATTTTACAAAATTTCTTCAAATGAGCTTTTAAACCACGATCCAAGTTAAAACATGCAATACTATGTGTGTATATCAAGTTTAAACACACCTTAACTCGTATTTCTTTGAGAATCGTCCAAAATTAGACAAAGAAAATGGTTGCAAATCTGTTGCAAAATATAAAGTAATTTTTTTATATATATTGTCATTTTTTTTTCCGTTGCAAACAATACAAAATTGCAACGGAAATACAACGAAAGACAAAAAAATAAGTCTAAAAGAAATTACAATTAATTTTCCGTTGCAATTCTGTTGCAAATTTTCCTAATTGCAACGGAAATGCAACGAAAGACGAAAATAATAAGTCTAAAAGAAAGTACAATTTATTTTCCGTTGCAAATTTTCATAATTGCAACGGAAATGCAACAAAAGACAAAAAAATAAGTCTAAAAGAAATTACAATTTATTTTCCATTGCAATTCCGTTGCAAATTTATTTTGTATTCCGTTGCAAGTCCGTTGCAAATTTAATTAGCAACGAAATTGCAACGGAGTCGAGATGATATCGTTATACATTAGATGGTCAACGGATGAGTCGAGATGCTATCGTTATACATTAGATGTTCAAAGGATGAGTCGAGATGTTATCGTTGTACATGAGATGTTCAACGGAGGAGTCGAGATGTTATCGTTATACATTAGATGTTCAACGGATGAGTCGATATGCTATCGTTATACATTATATGTTCAAAGGATGAGTCGAGATGTTATTGTTGTACATGGGATGTTCAATAGAGGAGTCGAGATGCTATCGTTATATATTAGATGTTCAACGGATGAGTCGAGATGCTATCGTTGTACATGAGATGTTCATCAAAGGATCGAGATGTTATCGTTATACATGAGATGGTCAACGGATGAGTTTCGATATGCTATCTTGTACATGAGAATTCAACGAGGTGAGTTCGAGATGCTATCGATATACATTAGATGTTCAACGGAATGAGTTTTCAAAGTGCTATCGTTAATACATGAGATGTTCAACGAGAGTCGAGATGACTATCGTTAATACAATAGATGTTCAACGAGGAGTCGAGATGTTATCGTTGTACATGAGATAGTTCCATCAAAGCCTCGAGATGTTTATCGTTATACATGAGATGGTTCAACGTATGAGTCGAACGTTATAGTTATACATTAGATGTCAACAATGAGTCCAAGATGCTATCTTATACATGAGATGATTCATGGAGAGTCAAGATGCAATACGTTATAGATGAGATGGTCAACAGATGAGTCGAGATGTAATGTAACATAATGGACAACAGATAGGGAAAGTCGAGATGCTAATCGTTGTACATGAGATGTTCCACGAGGATTCAGATGCTATGTTATACATTAGATGTTCAATGGATGAGTCGAGATGCAATCGATGTACATGAGAATTTTCAACGGAATGAGTCTAGATGTTTATTGTTATAACATTAGATGATCCACATGATGAGTCAAGATGCTATCGTTATACATTAGATGGTCAACGGATGAGTCGAGATGCTATCGTTCTACATGAGATGTTCAACGAATGAGTCGAGATATTATTGTTATACATTAGATGGTCAACGGATGAGTCAAGAGCCAACTTGTATAAGAGAATGTTCAACGGATGATTATTCGAGAATGCTAATCTTGTACATGGATTTCAATGATGAGTACGAGATGCAATCTTATAACATTAGATGTTCAACGGATGAGTCGAGATGCTATCGTTGTACAATGAATGTTCAAACGTATGAGTTTGAGATGTTATTGTTAAACATTAGTATGTTCAACCGGATGAGTCCGAGATGCTATCGTTGTACATGAGTTGTTCACGGATGAGTCGAATGCTATCGGATATAACATTAGAAGTTCACCGGATGAGTCAATGTCGTTATCATTGTACAAGAGAAATTTCACAGATACGTCAAGATGTTTTCGTTTATGCAATAATGTTCAACGATGAGTCGAGATCTATTGTTTGTACATGAGAAGGTTTCAATGGATGAGTCAATATGCTATCATATAACAATAGAAGTTACAACAAACGAGCACGAGATGCTACGTTTACATGAATTTTTTTTTGTATTCAACGGATGAGTCGAAGAATGCAAGTTGTACATGAGATGTTCAACAGATGAGTCGAGATGCTATCGTTATACATTAGATGTTCAACGGATGAGTCGAGATGCTATCGTTGTACATGAGATGTTCAACGGAGGAGTCGAGATGCTATCGTTATACATTAGATGTTCAACGGATGAGTCGAGATGCTATCGTTATGCATTAGATGTTTAACGGATGAGTCGAGATGCTATCGTTGTACATGAGATGTTCAACGGATGAGTCGAGATGCTATCGTTATACCTTAGATGTTCAACGGATGAGTCGAGATGCTATCGTTGTACATGAGATGCTCAACTGAGGAGTCGAGATGCTATCGTTATTTATTGGATGTTCAACGGAGTAGTCAAAATTCTACCGTTGTACATGAGATGTTCAACGGATGAGTCGAGATGGTATCGTTGTACGTGAGATGTTCAACGGAGGAGTCGAGATGCTATCATTATTCATTATATGTTCAATAAATGAGTAGAGATGCTATCGTTGTACATGAAATGTTCAACGGATGAGTCGATATGCTTCGTTGTACATGAGATGTTCAACGGAGGATCGAGATGTTATCGTTATACATAAGATGGTCAACGGATGAGTCGAGATGCTATCGCTGTACATGTGATGTTCACAAAGGAGTCGATATGCTATCGTTATACATTAGATGTTCAATGGATGAGTTGAGATGCTATCGTTGTACATGAGATATTCAACGGATGAGTCGAGATGTTATTGTTATACATTAGATGGTCAACGTTGAGGGTGCACAATATAATTCCTTATATCCAGATTTGAAAAAAATGTCAAAAAGCGTTGAGGGTGCACAATATAATTTAATGTATGGTGTTATGGCTATGTTTGTTTATGTTTTGTCGTATCTCCAATATGTTTATTCCGCAGTCATAATCTTTCAAGTTTTAGAAAATGCATATAAAAAGAAATCGACGAACATTGTTTGGAACACGTGTTTTATCTTTTAACGTATACATGTGTTCCGCGGCTGCGCGCGAGTGAAAATATTTGTTTGTTATACTACTTATGTCAAAACGTGCGTGAACACAATCTAAAACTAACAAGTTATAAAAAAAATTGAAAAAATGTAATTATATGTAACTTCACATTTAAATGTTCTTATTTTTTTCATAATTATACTACTTAATTTTTAATAAATATATCAAAAATTATCCATCTTTCCCACTCCTGAAAATTTTCCCGGTTTCCCTCACCTGAAAATTTCATTTGTCCCGCTTAATTTTTTCCTCAAAATCAAAATCACATTTCCCCCTCTTTAGTATATCCTTATCCACTCATCCTTTTCTTATCCCATTATTCAAAATCACATCTTGTGCATCTTAACTGTCGCCGCTGGTCCACAAAACCATTGCCGTGTGTTGTGCATCTCATATGTACCTCCATCGTAACAGGTATAACCCTAACTACAATAGGAAACACCGTTTCACCTCTGAACAAACACAGTCCCCAAAAATCTGCATAAAACTTTTTTCTTGTTTCTTTATTGCAACTATTATTTTCTTTTGCTTACTATTTGTTTTGTGCGATTTGGGTCTTAATAGCTTTTAGAGTTTATGATTTGAGCATGCTAGTGTTTGTGTACACAAGGTGTTTGTTGAAATGCCTAAACTTGTATTTATGTTTTCGTCAGGTTAGCTTCTTTTTATTGTATCATATATATCTTATATTAATTAAATGAGCTTATGCTATACTCATATGTCTGTACCAAATTTGTATATGTTAGTTATGTTTTAATATTAAATTTTAGATTACGATTAGGGTGTTTGTATATTTTATATGCTTTACATAGATATCACTTCGAGCTTGTAGAGTATATGCGTTTGTGTATAAGGTTCGACATAGGGGTGGAAACGAGCCGAGCCGAGCCCGAGCCGAGACCGAGCTCATTTATTTATAAAGCTCGGGCTCGGGCTCGATTATTAAATGAGCTTCAATTTAGGCTCGAGCTCGTTTAGGCTCGGCTCGTTCGAGCTTTTTACCGATCCGATCCCGAGCTTTTCACGAGCGGCTCGGCTCGTTTCCACCCCTAGTTCGACATAATATGGAGTGACTAGGTTTTGAATAAAATGAAGTCGGTAGTTGGTTTAGAATGAGAGTATGTAGAAGTTTTTAAGTTTAGATATTTTTGATAATGATGCATATATTGTTCTTTACGGCGAGTTACATTTTTGTGACTAGTTATTTATGTTCTTTATGAAACAGAGATGATAATTTGTATGTAACTTATATCATTCTGGTTTCCACCATCAATCTACATGGACAAAATGATTTCAAAGTTAAAATCGATTTGGTACCAATCAATCATCCTCCATTTGACTGTGTACCTAAATTTATCAACTTGGGGAACTTGTTACCCGAACCTACGGAATCCCCGAGTTAACTGTATATGGGGACGGGGATTCCTCGACTTAAAAACATGGATTGGTACGAGGATGGGCGAATATGAATCCTCAAACCCGAACCCAAACCAGACCATGCTAAGCTTAGACATGTACATCTTTAATGTTTCATAACCTGCTAAAGATGCTATTGCTACTAATATTATATTTTCCACAAGCATTAACACTAACTATAATTTATAGAAGCTTACGGAACTACTCCTAATCCATATCAAAGAGGTGGGAAGATCAGGTTGTTTGGTGGTGCTGGTTTGGGAAAGACAGTGCTCATTATGGAGCTTATTAACAATATCGCAAAGGCACATGGTTTGTTTTTAACTTTCTTGGTTAATTAAAGGCTTATTAATATAAGGCGAGCAAGATTAAGATATAATGGATGTTGTTGTTTACTGTGATCAGGTGGTTTCTTGGTGTTTGCTGGTGTTGGTGAGCGAACACGAGAGGGAAATGATTTGTACCGAGAAATGATTGAAAGTGGTGTCATCAAGCTAGGCGACAAACAATCCGAAATTAAATGTGCTCCTGTATATGGTGAAATGAACAAGCCTCCTTAGCTACTAAAGTAATGGTTCATCAGAATTTGGGACAAATTCATTATTTTTATAGCAATCTCAACTTTGATTCATGAATTTTTATTCTTTCTATAGAAAGAAGACTACATAAAGATGCACTTGGACCGGTCCAGACTAGTCATACGAAGTGCTAGCTCTTCCATTACGGGTATGTGCATATTCTCTGTACACTTTTATTTGCACACCAGATGTGATTATAAAGTAATTAAAATCCATAACATATACAATAAGTAAATATAAAATGTATTACAGTATGTCATACCAGAAGTTGTTCAAAAGAAAATGTCATAAGTAGATTATACCAAATTACTATTTGATCCTTGAAGTGAGTTATAGTGGGTTTAACTATGGTAATTTGTAGGTTGAAGTAATACAAAAGTCTTTCGAAGAGTTCAAGCAAGGAAGAACACGAGATAAAGAGCTTTTTGAGCAAGATAAAGAAGAAAACAAAAACAATATGATGAAAGACTTAAGTCTCATGCGTTGATAACGAAGGAAGAAATGTTGAAAGAAGCGAATGCAAAGATTGCTTTCATGTTTGCACAATATACAAAAGAGATCCCATTCCCCCTCCTTAGTAAACAATATGTTGCATTTGGTAAAGTTTTTGATACACTATCCAATTGTGTAACCATAACTATGACTTGGATATAATGCTTTTGACAACGTTTATTATATTTTGGGTATTCGGATGATTAATATTATCGGTTTGATTTATGTATTTAGAGATATTTTGTTTTGAATTTTTGCGTATTATGGGATAAAACTAGATTGACGAAAAGCTAAATAAGGATATTTTTTAATAAAAATTCGTGAATGTTTTTGCAACGGATTTGCATCTTCATTAACGAAAATTTTGGTTGTTGCAAAATGTTGTGGTTGCAAAACATTGCGGTTGCAAAATTTACTATTGCAAAACCCGTAGCAAAATATAACCGTTGCAAATATGTTGATGCAAAAAATATTCGTTGCAAAATTATGAGAAAATGTCTTCGTTGCAAAAATAGTATGTATTTCCAACGAATTATCTTTTGTTGCAAAACGGTTGCAAAAAGTTTTATGCCTGTTGCAATTCGGTTGCAAATAAAATTTGCATGGAGCCTTTTTGCAATAGTCGGATTTCGTTGCATTTCCGTTGCAAATAGCCTTTTGCAACAGATTTGCATCGTATTTGAACGGTTGCATTAGCATGTTTGTGTGGTAGTGAGTAGGAACCTGTCGACCTCCCTTCTTTGCGGTAACACTAGTGTAAGAGGACGAGGGTATGTCAACAGCTTTAGCAAGCTGTTTCTTAGAAACAATATTAGGACCATCTTTTGCAGAAGTAGACACATTAGGAGTTACATTCTTTGGCGAGTTTCCATGAGCCTTTGGCTCAAATCTGACCTTTGGTTTTATAGGCTGCCAAGTAGCCTTACCAACAATAACACCACTACGACTAGTATTAGTAGAACCTGTTTTACCACTTTTTCTTTTGTTAACCACAGTTTGGAAGCCATCATTATTCATATCAACAGTAGGAATAGCCGTTGCATTCTTGGGACATTGATCATACACATGACCAAATATCTTGCATTGTTCACAACAAGGTGGTTTCCACTCATACTCTACTCGGACCATTTCCTAAATAAAACCTGTACCTTCAGGCAAAAGGGATACCTATAGTAATACTATATTTCAAAACCTCATCATCTTTAACTTCAATCAAACAACGAGCAAAAATGCTCCGATCCCAAGAGTCAATACACATCGAACTAGTAAAAGAATCAAGCATGATCGCCTTACTAATTTGAGTTGCAATAAGACTAATTCCATCCTTCGAAAATACTTGTAATTGCACATCATGTAGCTTAACCCACACCAAAATGCGAGTTAACTCTTCCTTGAAAAGATTTGTATTCATCGTCCATTTCTTGAGAATAATCGGACTATTGTGAATCATCCATGGTCCACTCACAAGAACATCCTCTAGGCCTTTATTAGAATATGGTCCACTCATAGAACATCCTACTGAGGATCCTTTATTAGAATCAACACTAAAGACAAAACAAAATCCTAGGAGTATTTCATCATCAACCTAGTTAACACCTATCATTTAACATAATTACTTGCGAACATAATAACTCCACAACCGGGAATCGCAATCCGTTTTTGCCAATATAAAACCAAAGAGTATTCTCAAAACCGACTACTACACACAAACGTTGGACAAACCACCTTCATTGGAACATTGAAAGTTTCCGACAATCACCCCCCGCTATCATACACAGTTCTCATATTCATACACATTCTCATATTCCAAATGACGGAAATTTGCTTTACCTTTGATTGGTGCAGACGACACCACACCCGTTGCTCCCGCATACTATATCGGCTTAGGAATGGAAACCAACCGAACAATAGGTGTGTCATTGCTTGGAATAGCCACATCATTAAGCAATACTGTCTTTGAAGTCGTTCCATTAAGAAACGTATTAATCGGAGTGTCATGGCTTGGGCCATAGAAAATCCCAGAATTAGTATTCAAACCATTAGCATCTAAATTCGAGCCAGGATTAGGACTCGTATTTACCTTGGCATTTTTAACCTTCACCATATCAGCCGAAAAATTCTCCAACAAACTCTTAATCGCTTCCGGAGAGGTATTAGAAATATCATTATAACCAGAATTATTAATACCTTTAGGAGAATTCACATTAGGCGACTCGGTATCAATATTAGAAACACCTGTAGTAACATTAGACAATCCAGCAACCACAGTAATGTTTTTCGTACCCTCAGTCCACGCACCAATAGGGTTATTCAATATTCCAAAAGAGAACACATCATTAGAGTTGTTTAAGCCAACAGTAATAACGTTTCCAAAAGGGTTAGTTCCAGCTGCGTTACTTGTTTCAGCGGTATAGAAGCTTTCATTACCATTCAGTGCACTATCCTCAAGGAGAGAATCACAAACCTGATGAGCGGGAGTACAAATGCTCACATCAATCAACTCACTATCAACTGAAACCCCCACTATACCAGGTTCATCATCTTGCAATGCTCGAAATGCTCTATACTGTCCAGCCGCCAATACATTGGACAAATTACCACCACACTTTTTCATGCTCGAAGCAACATCTTGGAGTATGTTACTTTGAGTGTCATCCTCATTCACATTCAAACTCTGAGCTCTGGAACCCCTAACCATTATATACCAAAAATCACAACAGACCACTAGCAGCAGCAATCAATTACACAGAATAAACCACGAACAAAATAAAGCAAACAAAAATGATCGACTAAAAGAACAAAAACCCTAACGGATTAAGGTTTTGTAGCAGATCAGCACCAGCATTTTATCCACCCATAAAGACTCGATTCCTCATAATGAGTGATAATTAATGCACATAATCATAATTAAATGCACAACGAACCCAAATAAGAAAATACACCAAAACCCTAAGAAACAGTGATCGCACCAAACCCAAATTACAAAAACCCTTAGTGATATTAATTAACGTGTAAACAAGAATTAATAACACATAAGCCGGTTAAGAATGCAGGAAAAGGACGATCGATTGAAGTTTAGGGATGTTAGGGTTTCGCAATTTTCTCCAAAGCATATTATATTTTTTTTTACTTTCTTATGTTTGGAAAAACCACAAAAAAATTTATATTATGCTTGTATGCTTAGGGGGTGTTTATTTCGGGTTATATGTGGGCTTATGAGCTTATTTGATTTCAGCTTATATGACATAAGCCTCAATTTTTCGGCTTATTTGAGACTTATGGCTTTATATACGTTTGTTACGATATGATAAACTTATATAAGCCTATAAGTCTCGATATAAGCCAAAAAGTTGTGGCTTATGTTATATAAACCGAAATCAAAAAAGCCCATAAGCCCACATATAAGCTGAAACAAACACCCCCATAGAGCACAAAGTGTCCTTGTTGACATATGATCACCATTTTAAGTTAAGGGGATCGATATAAATTATAAAATAATAAATATCTGTTTTGAACAAATATAGCCATAAATCAATCTTAGAATTTTGACATAGAATATATCTGATGACTGCAAATACCCCATAGGGGTCGGGGTGTTTGTTTCGGCTTATGTAGCCGGCTTGTGACTTATTTGGTTTTGAACTTATGTTTTATAAGCTCATTTCTTTTAGCTTATTTTGAAAATTTCTAGCTTATATAAAAATTTTAAAATTAGGCGTAAAGAAATTGATCATAAAAAACACTCACATTATCAAAAATACTGAAAATTTAAATGTTAGACATGGAAGTGTTTAAATGAAAATTTGATTTTTTTGTCAATGTAAGAAAATAGCCAACGCTACAACTGTTGATAGATCAAAATCTAAAAAAAACACATGAGAAGCGCACTATTATACAAGCCAAAGGGATTAGGTGAGCCATAGCACAACCCCTTCAGCGCGTTATGCGGCGTGGTGGTGTTTCGCGCGCCATTAGCTTTGATTATATGAATTTTTATGTCATAAAAGTCAGAAATCATGTGGGTAATTTTAGTATTATCCGCTATTTTAGGTTATTGTGTTTTACTTGATACCAATGGCCTTATACAAGTTTAACATAAGACGGGTTACAATATGTAGAGTGCATACTCGTCATAGTTAACTTGATGTTGTCACGACAAAGACAGGGGGTGTTAAGGGGGTCGCACCCCTTGCGAGTATATAACCGAAAATAACTAAACTTTGGTGTTAACAGTTTTCCCGTCAAAACATAACACAATGGTTGTCCACTACTCATTCCGTCGTCCACGTTTCCTTTTGAGATGTCCAAGTTTAATTAGCTACTACTAAAAACAAATATAAAATTTTGATTGAGTTTACCATTTTACGCTTACTTGAAATTATTATTACAATCTTTAAAGAATACTCTAATTAGTTCAAGGTAAAAATAAGACGCTAATTAATAACCTTTTAACAAAAAAATAAGACTTTAATTAATTAGTTAAAAATAAATTATTATTTTGTAAAAAGTAAGAGAGAAAATGTAATAATTATTAAACCGTATGTTTTTTTGTTAGTGGATACTTATTTTTTAACAGAAAAGTAGTTATTTTTATGTTTTTTGTAGGTAAAGATTTAAAACAAAACTCTGTAAGGTTGAATGGAGTGGCTTGAAACTCATGAGGTGAGTTATCAAGTCACGAGTAACTTCCCACTCCATCCCAAGTGACTCACGCGTGACATGTTGTGCAAATGGTGAACCACTCACCAATGGTGAGTGGTAAAAACTGTGATGTTTTTATTATTTTTAATTTTGGTAGTGAGTGTGTGTGTATGGGGTATTTAGTGGGTATTTTAATGAAAGGTGAGTTATGATAAGTAAGTGGTGACCACTACGGGTGAAAGGTGAATATGTGTGTGACTCTGATATGACGCTGAGGTGGATGGTGAGTTTGTCATCACCACTCCATCCAGTCTAAGTTTGTCTAAAAAATACGTCTCAGCCATGTCATAACTTTAGAAAAACATGTTGCTATCTTTTAATTAAGGCTGGACGATATAAGGCATAACTCACCAAGTGAGTTATGAACTCACGCGCGAGTCTTATGCCGGTCCCAAAAGTCACCTCAATTTTTCAAAGGTTTCGGTGAGTAACTCACATAGGTGAGTTTCAAATTTTGTGGGTCCCTCTCTTTTTTATTTAATGTATTTTATTTGGTTGTGAGTGTGTGTGGGTATTTAGTGGGATATATTTTATATAAAGTGGGTATTTTAACAAAAGGTGAGTTTTAGTTGAAAGGTGAGTTGCTATTACGGTTGAAAGTTGAGTTGTAGTGAGTTTTAAAGTTGAAGAAAAAAAGCTGATGTAGCGCTGACGTGTCAGATGAGTTTTCACCTCCTTTACCATCCAGCCTAATATATTGAAAGTGTATATAAATAACGAGAAAAGACCCTAAGGAATGAGGATCTTCCATAATGGATCCCCAAAAAGAGTTTGACTGTACTTCTCTTTCAAGGATGTGTCAAGTGTAGAAATATGAGTGGGATAGTTGTACGGTGGTGAACGATTTACGGCTTTTTATAGTCAACGCGAATACGGTTGGAAAATTTGGTTGGCAAAGTGATTTTTGACCAACTTTGGACACAATTATCTATATTGTGGAAATCGTAGAATGGGGGTGAATATGTTTCCAATTAAAAACTTTAAATCTTTTGTATCAAATCACCAATCAAGTTTGACGCAATATAAGAAGTGTTGGTTATAGATGTATAATTACTAATACATAATCTAACAATACAACCACACTCACAATATTTACTACAAAGAACTACACAACCATAAGTAACATGATATACACAACAATCCACGCAATCATGATCACAATGCAAGTATAAAAGTAAAGCGATAAATGTAAAGAAATAAGTAAAGCGAAAGGTAAAAGAAAATGAAAACCGGACACGGTGATTTATAGTGGTTCGGTCACGAAGCTCCTCTTCGCCGTACTCCACTCCCCGAGTATCCAACTCGAGAGTTACTTCACTAATCAACAAGCTCCCTTTTGGCGGAAAAAATCTTATAACGTTACTTACATTATTTTCTGACACTAAGCTAGATGTCGAGTTCTTCTTCGGGTACAACCAAACCCGTTATGTTTTATGGCCCAACATAACAAACCTTGTATTTTATGGCCTAAACACATAAACCGCGTCGCTTACATTATTTTCTGACACTAAGCTAAATGTCGAGTCCTAATCTTAGCTAGAACCAATCTACCACTTCACCAATGTATTTTGAGGCCTAAAATACTAACCAACACACAATCAACCCTTCCGAATATATACTCCATTCGGCTCTACACACTACTAAAGATTGGAAGACATGGACTCGATCTATATGTAATAAATGTTACAAATGGACTAACTATACTACATAACTTCGTATCTTGAGGATGGCGAAAGTTCTTCTCTTACACTTAAGGGAACAAGGAAATGATAGAAGATTGGATCACATTTAAACAAGTTAAATGATCAAAGAATTTAGAAAGATTTAGTGAGATATAGAGAGAGAAAGAACTGAAAGAAATCTGTGCAAAATAGGTTGGGAAATAGTTGGAAATGAGCCACTATTTATAAGAGCTGAAAAACAGTCTGTCAGACAACGACGACCCCCAGATATATTAGAGGGCCGCCCAGTATTTAAGGGGGCCACCCTGACAAACGCTCTTGTTTTTGTCTTCTTGTGATGAAATATTTATCTGGTGAAAATCTAACTTGTTTTAGGGGGAAAAATGGCCAGATTTGAATTTTGAAATAATTACCACATAAAACATTTCTTTATAATTCAAAAATAATTTGTCTAATTAATTTTTGAGAAATTATTTTGTTACATTTATAAAACTGTAAAGTTTAAGACAAAAACTTATTTCTTTGATCATCCTACAAGTTTAGTGTTTGTTTGTACATACCTTATGTGATTTACGTCGGGTGTAAACCAATATCCGTCTTGATGCAGATTTAAGACGTCGAGAGATGTTGATGCATGTATGCATTGATGATTTGTGTAAACGAGTAACTTGCGCACTTTACGTTACGTATTACAAGTTACATGTTTGTCATCACTAAAACATAAAGAGGCCATATAGATTAAATATCGTAATATTTGCACTAACAATCTCCCCCTTTTTGATGATGACAAAATATGTAAACTATAACACATAGTAAAGTTGAAAAGTTACTCGTTTACACTCTCTTTCTCCCCTTTTTGTCAAAACAAAAAGATGTTTATCGGATTTAGGTTGGAGCAAATAGAATTGAGGTATGAGAAGAAATAAGTGCTCTGGGTATATAGGCTGGATGAATGGAAGAAGGTATGAAAGGAGGGTAAGTGCACCGGGTATATAGGTTGGAGGAATAAGAAGAGGGTAGGTGCACTGAGTATATAGGTTCGAGGTATGGAGAGAAGTTATGAGAAATAAAGGTGAGGGTGATTTTGTGTTTCTTGGATAGTTTAGATGAGGTCATGAGAAATGAGAAGAAGACATGAAAAGAAAGTAGGTACTTCAAGTATATAAGTTGAAGGTATGAGAAGAGGACCTTAAGGTTGAAGGTGATTTTAAAGTGGAAGATGTAGAGTATTTGGAGTATGAATGAACCCTTCATTGTATCTAATAATCCCATAATCTATCTTCCTAAAAAGGCAAGCTTGCATCATCCCAGTAAAGTCTTTTATCCTCACGGTTTAACTAACTCCATGCTATTTACTCACATATCTTTAAGGTCCCCTTGCTCATTGCACCCCATGATAATAACATTCCTTGCAAAGTGACTTTAGCGGATCCATGGATTAAATAAATTACCATCAAAACTCAAGATGTTCGATGAATGCAATTTAAATGAGTAGGATGCTTGTAAGTGCTCCCTCTAAGTGTATGTTCCCCCTTGTTTGGGGCATCAAGAAATCAAGATATAAATGCGTGCTATAAAATAAAGTTAGTAGACAAGTGCATATATATATATATATGTATGTATGTATGTATAGCAAGACATTAGCGGGGAACTAGACATGTACTTTTAGGTGTTAGTATTCTAAAGTATGACACTTTGAAAGAGAGCTAGAAACTAGACACATGCAATCATTACTTTAATATCAACAACCTAACTTATAAAATAAAAAGACTCGAGACATATGTTTAAGGACTAAGGTTCAACTGAATTTTAATAAACGAGAATGGGATTCGTTTATTGATTGACACACAAATATTATGAGAGTGACTTTTTAAAGGTAGACGAATGACACTTAGTAGCTTGGCGAGATATGCCTAGATATATACTTTAAGAGGATAAAAAGGAAAAAAAAAATAAGACGAGGATGGAGACGATATGCTCTTGGATGCGAATAAAAATGATTCCATAGAGCCAAAAAGTGGGGAAGGACGAGTGAGACTAAAGAAGGAAGGTATTGACATGAGATTTTCAGAAAGGATTAACATATCATTTGTACCAACAATGATGTGCATGTGATCCTATCAAAACAAAGATGGACGATTGGGAATTTAAAGGTTTGTTTGGTGTTTTGTTGGTTGACAATGTTGAGGAACAAAGGTGGGTATTTGAAATAAGGAGGTAGTTCTTTCATGGTGGAAGAATAATGAGAGACTCAACAATGTGGTGACACAATAACACTTGAATATTGAATATCTTCTTTATGTTCTTGACTTTCTAGAAAGTGGAAAGTTTTGCGAAGGAGTGACATTCGCATTTTGCAAATTAATTAAATATTTTGGATGAAATAATTAAGTTGTCACGAGATATATGAGGAATTTTAATAGTAACAAGACTATTACAAGAGAGAGAAACGTTTAGAAGTGAGAAGAAACGTTAAAGGAGGGAAGACTTATTAGAAGTGAAAAGGAACGTTTAGAAGTGAGACGACTATCAGAAGTGAGAAGACTATTAGAAGCGAGAGGACTATTGAAAGAGAGAGGGACCATTTAGAAGTAGAAAGACCATTTGAGGTGAGAAAATAGGCGTACAAGAAATGAGGACCAAGATGTGAGGGGATATGTGAGTATAGCGATTATAAGGATTGTGTTTGAGAATGAGACGCATTTTATGATGAAGTTCTCTTTACTATTAACAATATAAGAAACGATGCTTATGAATGTTGGGATATGAGGATGACCCATTGATCTATAAAGAGATATTAGGCATAGGTTTGTGCTTTGTGAAAGGTAGTTCATCCTTCATAGGTTGTAGTAGTGATAAGTCACTATTAGGTTATGATTATGTTGGTGGTGAAGGATTACATGGTGAATCTTGTTGTAAAGATGACTCGATGGATGACTCAAGACTCATTTTTCATTTCACCTTATTGGTTTGAAGATGTACTAGAACTAGTAATCATCAACAAGAGTGAATAATAGTTAATGAGGTTTGGGTGAAGAATAGACGTCAGCTCGTAGCAGTAGAAGAAAGAGAGAGAGAGGGTGTTCGTTTTATGATTTGAAAAAAAGGAATGACAGATATCACTAGCCTGCTGCTGACGGTCCCAGACATATATGGGGGCCGCCAGAATAAGTCTGGAGGCCGCCGGACCGCCAACAGGAGATAAGTTTAGGGCTTGACGAATTTTGTGAAAGGAGTGACATATTAATTAGCATTTTGCTAATCAAAAATACTTAAAGTACTTCGGATGAAGTAGTTAAGTTGTCACGACGCACGAAATAGAAGATAGACTATAATCAAAACTAGTAGAAATCAGGAGAAAGATTTACGGAATGTGTTCCATCATTTCTAAACTTAGACGAATATAACTGAACGATTCGCACTTGAGGGGTAAAGAAATAATGTCGGTGATGTTATCTTTAGACGGAACTTTTTCGATGGAGATGTTTTCTCATTGGACATTGTCCCGAAGTAAATGGTGACGTATCTCGATGTGTTTCGTCTGCGAGTGAAAAAATAAATAAAGAAGAAAACAAACAAAGATGGAAGCGACGAGCTTGACGATGTCAAGACAGATGGTGGTTAGCGTATGATGAACTACATCCACAAAGTTATGTAGCTCTTCTCGAGCATTGCAATTGTTCATAGAACAATCACACGATGAGGTATGAGGTTGTCTTAAAGGTGGTAGCCGAAAAGGTGGATAATTAGCCATCTATATGGTTGTAGAGGCGTGATTGAGTGAGAAGAAAGAGGTATGATCGTAATTTATTGAAAGACAAAGAATGTTTTCGTTGAAGAGAAAAAGTGTTTTCGTCGAAGAGAAAGAATGTTTTCGTCGAAGAGAAATAATGTTTTCGTCGAAGAGAAAGAATGCTTTCATTGAAGAGAAAGAGTGTTTTCGTCGAAGAGAAAGAATGTTTTCGTCGAAGAGAAAGGAGAGCGTTTTAACTTATGTTGTTAAAAGGCTTGTATATGGATTTTCGGATATGACCTTTAACGTTTGCGATCGCAAGTTAAAGATACTTGATATTTCCGGGATGATAATTTTTACAGTTTTAAACTACCTTGAGGTGGATTAAATTTGTATTAACTTTCCCTTGACAAAGAGTGGATTATTTGGAGGAAGTGCGAAATGACGATTAAGGAATGTTGTGAGTGGCGTCTCTAAAAAGAATTTAAGACCATTTTACGGACGCTTTTTTGACTTTTAGATTGGTGGCACAGACGCGGAAAAAATTATTATTCTAGTGATGTGAGAAATATTTACCTAAGTGCATTAAGACATATAGATATAAGCATGCAAGTTTATGTAAGCATGTTCACACAATTATCATCGGAGATTAATGTGGTAAGACCTATATAAACATATAATCGTTTACTTTTATATACATTTAAACTGACATAGTGTAGGTGCACAATTAAGATGTAAGTCATGAAAAATGACACATACAAAACATGATAATTTTAAATGTAAACGTCATGTAAAAAATGTTAGCATTTAGCATTTAAGAGCATGTGTCATTTAGATAAACTAAGAGATATTTTATCTAAATTGCTAGAAAAAGGTAAATGCCTTTACAATAGACATGCATTCAATAGCTAAGCAAATAAACGTCAAGCATCTAGATAAACATGAAGGCATATAATTTCATTACATGGGGGCAAGTTATCATCTTGAAATTTCAAAGCACATATGTGAGGTGCAGGTTGTCTAGATTGACTAAGGAGAAACCTAATTTACTTGCATAGTGTACACTCCTAATGAGACATAAAGTCCATCATTTAGGAAGAGTCATTTAATCAAATTAGAGAATGAATAGGAGACTATCAGTAGTGGTGCTCAATTCAGGCTAAACATGACCATTTTTACGGGTTATACCACAAACCTAACTTCACTCTTGGAAGCAATTCCACCGTTAGGTCAAATTAAATTTCTAGTTCAATAGATTCTCTAGTAGTCATTCTCATGTTAGACAATATAGAATTCCTATATTTGCCTAATGAAGTGTAGCAAAGATAAAATTTGTATTGTCTTTTCATACAGGGCCTAACATGACTCAACTAACATGCTTTAATTCTGGTTCCCATAATCTTAATCAAGATGTGTGGAATTCTATGGTTGAATGAGAGAGGAAGCATGTTGTTGTAAGTTTAAGAAGAAATAAGTCATCTAGGACCTAGGAGTATGATTAAGAGTGACAATGTGTAATGTAATATATTGAGAGTGTTCAAAGAATGCACCGTTGCGTGTCTTTTAAGAAATAGATTCAATTAAGGTTACTTACCTCAATAGATCATGTGAATGTTTCTTTGAAGAAATAATGATGATTTACTAAAGATTAGTTAAATGTATGTTGGACTTTTAAACAAGAAATTGACAAGAGGAAGATGTTTAAATCTAATGCCATAGGGAGGATTCACCTAAACCGAAGATGAATCTAGGACGAAGGATCCATCGATCCGTGGAGGTGCCAAATTTGGGCAAGGGTCATTTTCCCATTATTGGGAGATGGTATTGATATTAGGTTATTAAGAGAAGATGATATAAGTTATAAGGGTTCTTGGTTTGAGTTTTCGGAAATGACATCCAAGGCTTGCTTATCAAGTTGGAGTACTTATGAGTTTCCCGATGGAAATTCATAAGTCGTCAATCCTACTTAGAGTGTGTTAAGTTTAGCATGTTTAATTTGACCATAGCTAATAACACAAACATTTGAACACTTTACACTCAATGACTGGTATGTGCTTAAATACACATACCTTTATCTCAATAAAGCGAGCTTAATTAACCAAAAACGGATATAAAATGCCAAATATATGTTTGTTTTGTGTTATTTACTGTGCAGGTAACGGATATCGACAAAAAGACAAAAAAAAATGAAGCCAAATTGGACAAAACCGAGCACCCTATTGGAAAGAGCACAAGATTACGAGTCCGACGATGCATTCATCTCTTATTGGGCCGACCCGTCACCATTTATATGGGTCGGACCGACCCATACTTATTAAAGCTCAAGATTTAACCACTCTTTTAAAAGCCCAGCCCAAGATACAACCGGCCCAAGATTAAAAGAAGTGAAACTTGGCCCAACATGTTACACAAGTCGAAGTCAAATGCCCTACTTATTTTCTATATAAACATATAGATAGGAACGCAGCAGGGGGCATCTTTTTCATATCTCTTATCTTTACTTTTCTTTTATTTCGTTTCATTTATCTCTTAGCAGCAGTAGGAGTAGATAAAATCTTTCTTTAATGTAATTTCTTTCCATTCGGCTCTATATTATACTTAATTTGTAACGCATCGTTTGATTTATACGAGTATGATTTAAGATTTGATGTTGTTGATGGTTCGAATGATTTAAAGAGTTTTCCAGATTTGTAACCAGCTTTTTGAATGAATGCTTAATCAATGGAAAGTGCTTATTCTCTTCTACTCCTTTTTCTTTTCTTTCGGTTTAAGTCTAGCTTATCTTTGGCTTAATCAAATCTCGAATAGCTTTTCTATGCTTATTTCGAGATTTGATTTGTGTCATCTTATTCGAATAAGTTTTCGTTCGTAGCTTATTGCGAATATAGTAGTAGATCTCATTTAGTAATAGCTTGTTTTGAAAAATATTTTCGGTTTGCTCATTTGGATTTTTGCTCGATTTGAAAGTTTATAAATAGAGTGCAATTCATAAGTTAGAATAGAATTGAAAACCTTTATAAAGGATTAAAGAATAAAAAAAATAAAAATGATATTTATGCTTATTTGAAATTGTTAGCAGCAGGTTATTTTTGAATTTGGGCTTGGCCCATTAGTTCTCATAAAAACAGTAGATCAATTTTCAAAATCAGTTTTTATAATTTTCGACTTAGAAAAGTTTAAAAGTTTAATTTAGTTTAATAATATTTTTCTCAACCTTGTTTGTTTTGTGATGACGATTTCGGTTCAACTCTTTGGCGTGGAGCTTAAGGGTCTAGTAAGCTAACTCAATATCTCAAGTTTAATGCTTTAAACATCTAAACTCAAGTATTTTGGTAGTTTATTAGATCGGGTGGTTTTATATTCGTTATCGGTTCGTCATTCGGTTCTAAATCTATTCTCTTTTTAGTATTAATTAGTGAAGTATAATTTAATTTATTATGTCTTTTATTGCTTTGTTGATTAATATGTTCAGTGAGTAGTTATCTTTATTGCTTGTTAAGTCGCGTTATTTAAATCCCGTTAACGTTTCTATTTTAGGTTTAAATTCATTATTGCTTTATTGCCTTATTTGTGAATTTACTTTATATGCTTTTAAATTTTGTTGGTAGAATTAGAAAAACAAACCAAAAATATTTAAAATATTAAAAAACCCGATTACAAACTTCAACACGAAGTTCAATTCACGCCTCGTCGAAACATTAACGACCCGGGAAACGACTAGAAAGGTTCACTTTCGAAATCGATACTTCCGGAATTATATTTTATTTGTGAGTTGGTTTATCGCTTTGGTTAAAAGTGATTTGCCGATTTACCTAGATTATATATATATATATATTAATGACCCGGGAAACGACTAGAAAGGTTCACTTTCGAAATCGATACTTCCGGAATTATATTTTATTTGTGAGTTGGTTTATCGCTTTGGTTAAAAGTGATTTGCTAATTTACCTAATATTTAAATACATATATATATAGGGTGAGGTTCTTTTCAGAACCAAATAAATGTACAGAACTGCGAGAACCATCATTGACCAATCAGAAATTTTTTAGATATTTATTTTTATTCCTTAATTCAAAAGGGTATAATAGTAAATTTGCACTTTTATTTTCTTTTTGAAATTTTTTAATAAAAAGCTTTTTTTAGTTCCTAAATTTTAGGAATTTATCTTTTTTTATATAATTTTTTTCTTTCTACAGAATGCATGATTACAAAAGATATATTGTATATGTGTTTTTTTTCAAATTCTCCTTCATTTTAAGAAATACATTTACCACAAAAGACGTATGTGTGTTGGATATAATCTTATAAATATATTATCAAGTAAAATTTTATGTGCACATTTGCAGAGCTTCTAAAATTTTCTCTTCACATGTACAAATTTGTGTAGGTAGATATTAAAAGTATATACATGTGCACATCTCTAAAACAAAACAAAATAAAAACTATTAAATATTTAACATTTTATTTCGTTGAATATTACAATGAGCAGTAATTTACAAAGTCTATTACAATATGAATCTCAACTCAATTACAAGGCTTTAAAAGAGGCAACGTGTAACATCTTCTGAAGATTATACATGTGCATTACCCCTTTCTTCATCATTAGCTTATCATGGTATATGTGCATATGTGCAATTGTCCTTATGATCTTCATCGGACACTCTCTTAATAAAGTATGCACATGTGCATTCGTCATCTTGATCATCCTTATTAAACTACAATGAAAGCCGATGAGATCCATGAGAAACAAAGAGTTTGTTAAACCAAACTAAAACATAAGCATTGGAAACAAATAAACTGGTATCGACCAAGCGTAAGTCACACAATATATTCATATTCAAAATACCAAGTGGACAATAAAAATGCCCATTAATTAACCAAGACAAATAAAACACAATCACGATAAATAAAATCCGTAAAAGTCAATTGAAATTGACGAATCCTAAGTTCTGTAAATCGAAAACATGAAGAAATTAGTACCTTACTATGGGTTCATTTATTAACCAACTCATAAATAAATTAATAGCAAAATAAATATGGGGGCACATCTAGATAGAAAGCATTTTTAATTGTGGATGGAACATAGGTTGATTACAATGGTTTAAAGATGACGTCGTTGAGATGCGGGGAAATATGGAAGACGGTTGAATGTGAACCAATTCTCCAGATCCCCATATTCAGGGACGGTTTACAATTTGTTAAATTGTGAGTTTCCACTAGTACCCCTTGATGTTGTACTAATTAATACCAACTCTTTAAGTATATTACATTTGTGCCACAAATGAGTATGACCATTCATCAAATATTTAATGGTTGAGATTAGGTCTCGCAGTTCTGTACATTTATTTGGTTCTGAAAACAACCTAACACTATATATATATATAGTGACATTTTCTTTGCAGAATTATTTTTTGTACAGAACCTACAGAACCAGTTTTTTTACTCTTAATAATGCATTATATACATCATATCAATGCAATGTGTCATTTTTTTAAACATCCGCTACTTGTTTCAAAAAAAGAAAATAAATTAAAGGCAAATCTTATTTTGGTTCTCCATGATTTATTTTTTGAAACCGTCATTTATTAAACTATAATTCACATCTCTCTCATTTATAACCTCCATCGTCTCTCTCCTCAAACCCAGATCCTACAGTCGCTCCCACAATGAATCCTCCCCTTAACTTACCCTTCTTCTTCCATATCAAATCCTAGCCCTTATAACAAAAATAACAAGAAGCAATAATAAATATTAATAAAAAAATAGTACATCTACATCACCATTTCTTTTTCCATATTAAATCGTAACTCTAAGTGATTTTACAAAGAGAGAGAAACAAGAAGGTTGAAAGAGATAGATTTAGATCTGCGGCTCTTAAGCGAATGCGTAAGCCTTTATTAATTTCATTTTATTCATACATTACTTTGGTTAATTTATCTTATTTTTTATCAACTAGTGTTATAGATTTGGGATTAGTTGTTTGCCCTAATTTTCAAATTGTTAATATTAATTCTATGTTTAGTTCCGGCATTTGAGTGTCTGCAGGTTAGTTATTAGTAATATATGAAAAACGATTCTCGCATTTATTGGAAGAAATATATGTGTCAAGATTTTGTCAATAGGATGTTTTCGTATACATTTAACTGGTATAAAACTCGAATTGAGTTTTAGATTAGCGATATACGGTTCTGCAAAATATCAAATTGTTCCTTGTAAATCATATGAACAGAAAATGGTTAAAAACAACACTAACATACAAATTAAGGTAGGAAGTAGAGGTGGAATGGGCGGGTTGGGTAAAAGATCAAAATGGTTTCGGGTCCAAATAGGCAAATCTAAGAATGGGTCAAATGGGGGCAGGATGAGTTGTTAATTATCTTTTTGAATTTCATAAGCAATCAATGTAATTACAAAGATCATAGTAGAAAATGGTACTTTTGTAGATTAAAAAGTTGTCGTTTTTAAAAAGAAACTTACAAATACTTGACATTTTACAATGTGTGTTTCTAATTACAGTACTAGTTATACAAATACTTGACCTTAGAAACCATCTTCATGACAAAAAATCAAAATTATTTAAACATAAAACTTGAACCCGCAAGACCATAGTTATTATCAAAAGAAGGTATAGTACCTGTTCCGATCATATATAACGGTTAACATAGGTGACTCCTCCTCTATTTTCTGCAAGTACTTTTTTAATTTCGGATCTGGCTGCATAACAGAAGGCAAACAAAAGGCATTAGAAATGTATTAAATCGCATATAAATCTCTCATAAACTAGAAAGAATCATTCACACATGCGCCATGCGCACATATATGCAACTGTCTGTGTGTACCTTAGAAATCTCCATCAGCTTATCAGCTTGGAAAGTGTCAACCTACAAAAGAAGTCGAGTTGGATAAGCAAATCATTAAGTACTAACAAGGAAAAAATGAGTTTAGAACTGTTTACACCGTATGCATATTTTAGTTACAAAAAATAGCCGCTTTTGTTTTAGTTATAAAGCTGGCTTCATGTGAATGCTACAACGTTGAATGGATAGTTTTTTATATATTGATATTATATTTCGAAAATTGACGGAGTTCGGGCTAGAATGTCTTTCTAGATTATTATTAATAATGTTTGGGGCACTTTGTTCTTTCGTAATTATATTAATTATGTATGTTCTCCTCAATATGCAATTAAAGTGAGATAAGATGCTCAAAGAAAGCGCGTCGTGCGCATATGTTCTCGAAGCTGTGCGCATATGTTTTCGAAGCTGTGCATATATGTTCTTGAAGAGTTCACGCATGTTATTGGAAGAGTGCACATTTATATTTAACAATATACATTTGTATTTGAATTGTATTTCATTTGATGTATTTATATTTATGTTTTTGCTTTCTTATAAATTTAGAGATTAAATGTATATATTTATGTTTTTTGTATAAATTTTTGAAATAATGTACACTAGAAACATATGTGTAATTATCATTTTAAGCAAAAAAACAAGTTTCATGGCTTAACAATTGTATAAAAGAAAAAAAAACACATGCACTTTATTTTTTTTAAACTTGTACGCTAGAAACATATATGAATTTATAATATTTAAAAAAACATATATGCACCTCATTTTTTTTAAATATATTTGCAGAAAAATAAAAAAATTAATTCTGAAAAAAAAAATGTAAGGCTTAAAAACGATTTTTTTTAAAATTAAAAAAGAAAGTGAAAATGTGTTTTACTATTTTACCCTTTTGAATTAAATAAAAGGATTTAATAATACTAAATTCTTATTGGTCTAAAGTTGGTTCTGTAGGTTCTGTACAAAAAAATGATTCTGCAAAAAACGATCCCATATATATATATATATAAAGGATAAAGATCAAATAAAAAGACAAATATTCGTGAGAAGGATAAAAAGATTTATTTTTTTAAAAAAGTTCTCAAAAAATTCTGAAAAAATTCCACAAGATCGTGTATGTTGGTGCATGAAAAAGTTGTAAAGGAAGTTTTTCTAAAAGTGGATAGTTTTGCCGAAAAAAAATTATGAAAAAAAAAAAAAACTTAGTGCATTCTAAATCGTTTTTTTTGTGCATCAAAAATTCGTTTTTGTACCCAACTCTGCTTTTGACTTCTTAGCATCAACATTTTATTTTTATTGAGCGCATCAAACTAATAACAAGTCAAAAAAATTTGGCATCAATTTTTTATTTTGAGCACATTAAAAAAACGAAAAAAAACTCAAAATTAGAATAAACATCTTTACAAAATGTATTATGCACCAACATACCTGAATGATACAATGGAATTTCTTTGAATTTTTCGAGAAACTCTTTTTAAAAAAGTTTTCTTATTACCTTCTCACGAATGTCATTTTATTATAAACTAAAATATAATATCTATATATAAATATATATTATAAATATATAAGTAAAAAATATATAAAAATTATAAAAAAAAAATAAATATAATATATTATAAAATATAACATATATATATATATAGTGTGGTTCTTTTCAGAACCAAATAAATGTACAGAACCGCGAGAACTAATCTATCTGAGCCCTTTATAATTTGATCAATGGGTAAAATGATTTGTGGCATAATTGTAATTAAACTACAAATCAGTTATAATTATTTAAATGGTGGAAGGGCACTAATGTAATTTTGTGTATTTACATAAACCGCTCCTATTAACTAGGATCATCTCTACTGTTAATTTTGTCTCCTCTCAATTAGGGTTGCCGTCCAACTTTTTCTTGCCACCAGTCACCACCAAATTGAATATTGAATCAAATCTGATATTCGTTCATAGATCCAAAATCATGAATCAATAGATGTCGCTGGTGTAGTGTATTGAGGTTAACAAACTTTTTATTATTGTAGGGCTTTTTATTTTTGTTTTTTATGCATTTGTTTTTTGTTTTAATCTAATTACGACGGCTTAACTGTTGTAGGGCTTCGGATATTCATGTATCACTTGGATGGCATTGTTTCATTATCAATGATACGCAATAACGACCAGGATCATTATATTAACTCCTCCCCCTCTCAATCACTTTATCCTTCACAATAATTCTAACAGTCTAAAACATATGAGAGACCAAAAAGAGACGAAGATAGTTAAATCTTAGTTGGGTTCATAGCGCACATCGCTCAGGTTCTAGATTGTTATCGCATGTGTGTTCGTGTTTTGTTTTGTTTCACTTTCAGACTGAGTTCTTGTCTGTCTGCACCGATGTGAATGTTTGGTTTTAGATTTCACTAGATAGTTG
This sequence comes from Tanacetum coccineum, assembly GCA_026074375.1. Taxonomy (NCBI): domain Eukaryota; kingdom Viridiplantae; phylum Streptophyta; class Magnoliopsida; order Asterales; family Asteraceae; genus Tanacetum; species Tanacetum coccineum. The sequence goes on from BQNB010034557.1 coordinate 41,745, forward strand.
TGTTCGTTTGAATCGGTGTGTTTGTATTCATGCACGGATCACAATTTTGGTGTGTTTCAAGCTTCCAGTTCTTGTTTGGGTTTAAGCTTTAGTGAGACATCATTCGTGTGTTCGTGCTGGCATTCAAACAGGTACGATATGTGTTCGACTTCATTGTGCTCCCTTTTAGTTGAGGTAAATTCTCGAATCACATTCACGTATTCTTTAATGACCATTATGTACATGATAGTCTACTTTATCTAGTATCAACGGACATTTGGTCCAATGGTATGGAGGTTTTACCTTCCTAGGCAAGGTCTCATGTTCGAGTTTTGTCTAGGGCGATAGGGGTTTCCCCCCGCGTGTGTAAAAGGAAAGGTGTCATTGCCTTCTTGGCTGGACCCAACCTGGTTGTGTGGGCTCGCTACGCCTTCTGGGCTAGGGGCCATGTAGCCACAAATTGCCGTTCCAAAAAAAAAAAAGTCTACTTTATCTAGTATACATATTTTTCATGTCTCGAAACATGTCGTCTAATTGTATATTATAGCCTACCATTAAAGAATATATATGCTTGTTACATAATCTGTTAATTGGCCATAAAATGAAATTAAACCAAATTAATATTCGATCTTAAACGAGAGGTTATTGTTAGATGAGATAAAGAAGATGACCGTGTCATGAAACGAAATATAAGATGGTTTCCACCAAAACAAAGATTTTTTTTAAACGTTATCATCTTTCGTTTAGAATGATAATAGCTAGTTTATTAATAAAAAGTGTATTTAACAATAGTGTATTTATGCTTATCCCTTTTGTATTTATACATTAGTAAAAATATCTATATCTATTAAACGCTTGCTAATTGGTTATAATTGCCTTGCGTGCGCATACGTGTTTTGTTAGATTATGTATATATGTAACTTTATATGTTATGATTAAATTCGTTGGCATCATTTGATATAAAAGAAATTGTGCATACGTGTTTTGTTAGTTGTTATGATTAAATAATTTGTTTATTAATTGTTTTTTAGTTACAGGTACGATTATGATGAGTAATATGAAGAGTGCACATGTGTTTTGTATATATTTTCTAGCGAGTAGATAGTTATGATAAAGATATAAAGAGTAAAGACACAAGTGCATGCAGTAGATACAAGTACACACGAAGTAACTTGAGTACGTATACTTAAAGGCATATGGATGAACTCAAATGCACATATACATACAAAGAAATCGAGAGTGTCTAATGAGGGAAAATACATGTGCATATACGACAACACCAAATTTGGTTGTGTTAAAGATTAGTAGACATGTTTATACATCAAGGAAACTTTCATCTATTCTTTACTTTTAGAAATTTGTATTTGAATTGCATATGACATGATCTTTAATTGTGTGTATAATGATTTTGTTTTGAATTATATACCATATATGTAAACTACTTTTTTGTTATTTCATGCATTTGTGAGCAAAACACAATAGAGATTTAAGTAATTAAAAACTAAAAAACATGTAAATTTACATTATCTAAAAAAACACATATGCACATTATCTTATAAAAACATGCAAGCTGGAAAAAATATATTAAAAAAAATAATTCCTAAAATTTAGGAAATAAAAAAAAATTTTATTTGAAAAATTCAAAAAGACAAAAAATGTAATTTTACAATTATACCCTTTTGAATTAAAGAATAAAAATAAATATTTTAAAAAATCTGATTGGTTGATGATGGTTCTCGCAGTTCTGTACATTTATTTGGTTCTGAAAAGAACCTCACCCTATATATATATATATATATATATATATATATAGAGATATATAAATGGGAGTCGTTAATTTTGCAGAATCATTTATATATAAAGTAATTATATATGATATATATATATAAAATATATACATAATCATATATATATATATATATATATATATATATATATATATATATATATATATATATATATGTAGAGGATCTAGTGAGAAGAGGTAAATAGAAAAATAATGAAGTGGTGATAAGATGTCTAAAACCACACATGTGAGATGCAACGACTCTATTAGATGCATTCTATTCACTTTAGAATGCACCATGTTTGAGTTTCACAAGTTTAAAAAAAATGTGAAGATGGTGCAAATTGATTTTCAAATTTTGGCACATGCAAGGAACAAAAAATATGAGAAATCATGAAATGCATCTAATAAACGTATATGCATCTAATTAAAAGCTTGAAAACACATTATGATGCGTTATAATACATCTAAGATTATAGAGATGCATTTAATTTAAGTCGGTGCATCTCGGATATGCGGTTATAGTTACTTCTTATCCTTCTTATTTTAAGAAAACTTCTCATTTGATCTTAACTATATATATATATATATATGAAAATTAATATTATGTATTTATTTAAAACATGAATTTTAATTAAAGTCTAATTACCCTTTTATTACTTTACTTATACATTTAAGAAAATAAAATACATTAATTACAAAATTTATTTTCCTCATTTCACTAATTATTTTCCTAATTACTTTTATTAATTTATACTCCTTATAAAAGAGATTTAGGATTCTCTTGAAAGTTAAAAAATTACTAATTTAAAAATGTTAAAAATTTAATGCATGGAATCTTATAAGAAACATTTCTTTAATAGGAAATCTTTATATTTCAATTTAAATGTCTTTACATCCATATTGTAACATCCCTATAAAGACTTATAAGTTACATTTAAGAATTTAAATGTCTTTACATCGTAACATCCCTATAGTATTGTAATAGTCATTTAAATCATACTTGTAACCGTCTATGCTTGTATAAGAGACTCAACACAAAAATTAGACAACACAAAATTCAAACCAATATGCTATAGCAATTTCCTTCTACGTCGACACAAATCCTCCACGGCCAACATGATTTTTTTCTCAAATCCTCCCTACTCCTCTGCTGCCATCCCATCCCATCCACCACCACCACTTCCTTATCTGTCGACACAAAGATGCACGTGCAGCAGTAGCAACAACTCGTACACAAAGAACAATTCGTGCACAAGAACAACTCATACACGAAGAGCAACTCATATGTCATGTATGACGAAACCCACATATCACCCGTATGAGGCTACATGATATGTGTGAAATCAACAACCCATAAATCTTGTTGAAAAAAAAATCAAAATTTGTAACATAGCACTGAGGATAATATGGGTTAATTTAAAAGGAAAAATCAAACGTGAATGGTAAAAACGAACCCATAGTTGACATCTTCATAACTTGATGTATCATCTTTCACTGATAAAACCGAAACAAGATCTGATGTATTTTTTTTCGAACGACCCAGATCTAATGTATTACCTCAACGGTTACATGAATGACGACATACCCGATTAGTGTTCTTAGAAAAAAAATTAGAAGATTTCAACAAGATTTTTAAAGAATTTAAGAGATTTTTTTAGAAAAAACATTAGAAGATTTTAACAAAGTTATACAAAAAAAGTTTAATACGGCATGCCGATTGTAGTTTAAATACCATGTGCCAATAGATCCAACTGTTTTGATATAAACATAGGAAACACTATTTTATTTGTTCTTGGATTCGAATAGCCGTGGAGATAATAGATGATATGGAATTTTTAGATGATTTTGAAACAAAATGGGGTGAAGTATTTGACAAAAGTGACGGCTAGAAATATGAGAAAGAGAAATAGAGATATTTAGGCTTAAGATGGGGATATGCTAACTACCCAAAATACCCTTAACGATATACAAGGGTAATAAGTTTTATTTTTGATTTTTTTTAATGCAATTAATGTCATCTTAATCATAATAGTAGATCTAATGGTCTAAAATGCTTTTCATTTTAACAATTATCATTTTTTATTACAATTATAAAAAAGTAAACTATTACTAAACTTTTTTTACCAAATAATAATAATATATATATATATTATATCTATTATAGTATATATAGTATATTTAATTATATAATATATATATAAATATTATAATATATAATATATAATATCATAGTGAGAACCTATTTCATTTTCAAGAACCAATCTTAGTGGCAGAAAACTGACAAGACCCATCAAAAAACATATAACATGCACGCCTTTCCAATTTTAATTGTTATTTTTTTTTGCCATAAATGTTTCCTAAAAAACCAACATATATTGTTATTTTTCAAAAACCATAGTTAGTTTTTATTTCTATAATAAATTTGATAAGAAAATTGGAAAATACAATTTTTTTTTTTTTTTTTTGAAAGTGCGCATGTTAATGTTTTTCCTTATAAGCGTTGGAAAACAATATTACGGCCGTGTGATAAGGTTTTTTTTTTTTGTGAAAGAAATGAAAGAGTTTTTTCATTTATGATTATTGAAGAACCATAGGTGGGGATTTTTTTTCCATTAACGATTTATTGATTGAATTTCCAATGTATTTTTTTTTTTTTTTTTATTTTTTGAAAAAGCGGCATGTTATTTGTTTTTTGGTAGTTTGCCCCACTGTTCAAGTTTTTTTTCTTCGCACTAAAGTGAATGGTTTTTTTCCCTGAAAAGAAAGCCATATATATAGAATATATAAATATTATATATAAATATATAATATATATTATATAAATATATAATAAATTAATAATATATAATATATAATATATTATATTAATATAATATAATTATATCGAAAAATTGTTTTGACCCGCGGGTCCCACTTTTTTCAAAATACCCACGGTTCCCTAAATCGGAATTTTTTTAAAAATATAAAAAAAGGTTTTAAAAATATAAAAAAGGTTTAATTTGACCTCTTTTTTCGACCAGAACCGGTTGAACCGGCTGGGTCGAACCGGGTTTCAAACATCATGTTTAATCTCCAAACCATCAAACTTTTATTATTTTTCGTTTATAACCCATAAACTTTTTTATCTCTATAACTATTTACCGTTAGGAATTTTAATTAAGAGATCGATAGTGTTAATGTTAACTAGGAATTTTAATTACCGTTAGGAATTTTATCACTACAACTATCGTTTATAACCCATCTCTTAATTTAGATAAGAAGATTTTTTTTTATATTTCATCGTTTTTTCTTTAATTAAGAGATCGATAGTGTATCTAAATTACGAAGAAAGACCCTAGGGATTGAGGATCTTCCATAATGGATCCCCAAAAAGAGTTTGACTCATATTTCGCTTTGAATCACGTGTCAAGTGTAGAATATGATTAGGATAGTTGTACGGTGGTGAAGGATTTACGGCTTTTTATAGTCAACGTGATAGTCACATAACACAATCTATTACTCATTCCGTCTCATATTAATAGTTTACGTTTCTTTTTTAAAATGTTACAATTTACTTGTCTACTACTAAAAATAAATACGTAAGAAAGTTTGATTAAGTTTACTATATCATCTTTGTTTGAAATTATTATTACAGACCTAAAGACGACTTTAATTAATTAATTAAAAGTAAAACTGTCATTTTGCGAAAAAGTAAAAAAGATAAAACATTAATAAATACATTTTTTCTTAAACGGTGTGTTTTTTTGTTGAAAGACAATAATTTTAAGACAAAGTAAGTACGTACAACTTTTATTATTTTCAAATCATATGTTTTCATTGTGTATATAGCACAGGACGTGTTTTAGCCTACTTTTTGGACTAAGTTTAGTTCAGGTTAACTAGAGAGGATACAAAAATGAGTATAACTTAGACCCCTTGGTGTAAAACTGTTATGGTTCGTTTGGTAGAACAAGATGAAATGTCAAATGAATGAAATAAACGACGTAATGAAATAAATAGTATAATGTAATGATTTATTACCGATATTAATCATGTTCGGTTTGTATGATAAGACGTAATGGAATCGATAATAAAGACTAAAATACACATTGATGATAGGAAGTTTATTTAATGTGGTTAGTTAATAATAGAGTTTTATGTAATTTTGATTCAATTACAAGATGTAATGAAAAAATAGTATGGGACCCCTAAGAAATGGGTTTGGTGTAATGGGTTATTCCTTGTAATGAGTCATTACATTCTATAAATGTAAACAAACCATAATTTTTCATTTTAGATTTTTCATTTCATCGTAATAATAGTATAATATTGTGATTTGCAAAGTGCCTTCTTTTTAGAAAATCTAAAACTAATAGAAAGGCAATCACACAAAGAGACCAAACAACACTGCTAAATCAACGTTAACTCAACATTCTCTCTCCTAGACAAATGCACGTAGTAACACTCACAACAAAAACAACCCCACAAAAATAAATTAAAAAAACAAACACAAACGAAATCCGACGATATTTTTAGGGTACGTTTGTTTGCCTACTTTTGAATCAAAGGAATACTTTCATAGAAAAAGTAATTGTTTTAGGGATGTTCCTGTGCGTTCGTATGTAAGTTAGGTGTGGCGTAAACTACTTCAAATTCGTGACACCATAGGACCTTTTTATGGTATCAACTTGGTAGTGGGTCGTAGGCTTTTGTGTGGTTTGATCGTTGGTGTGATGAATGTCCGTTATCTTAGCATGAAATAGTTCGCCAAATTACAAATCATTAGAGGTGGCAAATGGGTCGGTTCGGGTCGGTTTGCGTCATGGGTTAAATGGGTTTTGGGTCTAACGGGTCATGGGTCAAATGGGTCATGCTTTAAGAATGGGTAAAATGGGTCATGGGTCGAACGGGTCGGGTCGGGTCGACCCACTAAATTATGGTGTTTTCATACATTTTTATACGTTTCGTCAGTTATTTTGCGTTTTCGTCGATCTTTTTCCTTTTTTGTCCGTTTTTTACGTTTTCGTCCGTTTTTTACGTTTTTGTCCGATTTATTACATTTTCGTCCGATTTCTTACGTTTTCGTCCGATTCCTTAAGTTTCCGTCCGTTTTTTTACGTTTTTGCCCGTTTTCTTACGTTTTCGTCAGATTTCTTACGTTTTCGTCTGTTCTTTTATGTTTTTGTCCGATTACTTTCGTTTTCGTCCGATTTCTTACGTTTTCATCCGTTTTTTACGTTTTCGTCCGATTTCTTATACTTTCGACGGACTTTTTTTTCGATTATTTTTTTCAGTCACGTCTGAAAAAATAACATGTGATTTTACGAAATCACATGTGATTGTGATACAAATCACATGTGATTTTTTCAG
>BQNB010034558.1:0-48460 GCA_026074375.1 Tanacetum coccineum
TCCGAAGAACTGCTTGTTCTGGACAAGAGTTAGTAACCCATGCTTGATCTCAAAATTTGCTGCCTCGATTTCAGGAACAACAATTGCGTCCTCGTATCCCTCGGTGGGAGCCTGGAGCAATTCTGCCATAGTACGATTATCAGCCATCGTAACTATGGGAAGTTCAACAAGATTCGGAGGAACTTGTTGTTGATGTAGTTGTTGTTGACGTAGACGACGAGCTTGAGAACGAGTGCGCATGCACTAAAATAGAGAACAAGAAGAGTATTTTTGGTTTTTCAGTTTATTCACAATCTATTTTAAACGGACAGGAACCTAAAACTAGACAACTTGAACCCAAATAATCAGAATACTTCACGGTAGCTCCCAAAAAGCAATACAATCAGGTGAGCGGAGGAGTAGGAATAGCGCGAAGCTTATTTCTCCTTTCGGGTCGTAGTTCCTTGGAACAACCCTCCTTATACCCACTTTATAGTTTGTATTTCTTTTTGAGATGAGCCGTACCTCGTAAACGACACAATTGGTAAGTTTTAAATCTTTGATTCGAGTTGGGAAATTTGTATTGTTCCACACGTTAGGAACAATTGATAAATTTGGAGTTTATTTTATTTCTTTTTTATGGACAATGTTTTTATATTTTTGTTTTTTTTTCTTTTGTTTTTATATGATAATTATACTAATAAAAGAAAATGAAAAATATTTTTGTACTTTTTATGTTTTTGTAGAAGAAAATATTCACAGATTTAAACAATAATTGTCAAACGTAACGATATTCGTTTTCAACCTCCCCGGCAGCGGCGCCAAAAATTGACTCGCGTAAATTAGACTCCTTCTTATGTACCAATAAATATCAACACACGAGAAGAGACATAATCCGCGAGAGCAATGAAACCGGAAGCAGTATAGAGTGTTCCCAGGTCGTTATGTCCCAACGAGGCTAGAAATGGAAAATCGAAAGACGATTGATGATTGGTGTTTGAATATGACAAGGAATGAATTGATGCTAAAACTAATAGCAAATGCACATAAAAATTAAACAAAGAACATAAGCTGGAACAAGAATCAAAGCTAGCAAAGGCAAAAACACTTAAAACTTTTACACTAAGGCACAAATAAGCTCAAATAAACTTAAGACAAATTAAATAAGCTAAACTAACTCTAAATAAGCAAATACAAAAAGCAATTAAGCTAAATTAAACAAGATAAACGCGACAGTAATTCAAACAACAGTAAACCTAACAGTATTAACTTGAAGTTTTAATACTGCAAGTTAGGAGTTAGAACTAGGTAGCTTAAGGTTGTACGGTTAGCTTTGATGAAGCAAGAAAAAAGCAAATAAGCAAAAACAGGAAGTTCACCTAACCTTAATAAAGGCACTTATAATAAGAATAAAGCAACTAGATAACTTAATATGATAAATTAGCAAGCAATCTAAATCTGATAAGTCTAATTGAGAATAATTTAAAAGGGAAAATAACTAAAATAAGCACCAAAAGAACAGCAAAGAAATGGTTTAATCTACTCTAAAAAGCTAAGGAAATCTGAAACAAGCTGAATTAATAAGCTGATAAGCTAAAATAAACCACCAGTATTAACTGAACTAACTACCAGTATTAACTTAGAGTTAGTACTTGGCTATAGTTGAGTTAGTATACTGTTTCCTAAAAATGAACTAGCAGTACTAACTCGGAGTTAGTACTGCTTGTTCAAAACAGCTTTTAACATTTCTAAAAATCATTTTTATTTTAAACTAATTAAAAACAGATTATCAAATAACAAAGTAAAACTCTTATAAGCAAATTTCAATCAATAAAAAGCACTTAAATATGCATGAATTAGTCTAGCAGTATTATCTTAAAACCAACAGTTGTATAAATGAACGACAGTACTAACTAAGAACAGCAAATAAGAAAATGTAGAAAAGAGAGAGACTAACAAAAACCCTTGCTCAAAACAAAAACAGGGTCAATCAAGGAATCTACAAGGCTTCTAGGCTTGTATAAAAAACAAGCTAGTGAGAGCCCATAAGATCCCATCCAGAACTGGCTTAATCAAAAAAAAAAAGAAAAAAATCACCATCCAAAACATAAGCTGTGTATATTTGAGAGTGGATGTTTGTGATTTTTCTCCTTACTACTTAACTTTTTATTGTTACTTAAATGAAAACAGCTTATAAGTAAAGGCTTTGTGAGGAGCTTTTGAAACCAAAACCAAACAAAATCAAAAAAATGATTAAAAAACCTAACACTGGTATTTGTAAATCGACTTAAAACCTCAAATTTGCATTAAAAAACTTGAAAAGTGTTACAAAGCTGAAAGAAAAAGCTGTAAAAATGACTTAAGAATTAAGCTAAATAATAACTGAAAATTAATAAACAGCTAACTAGTTACTACATGCCTCAAAGGCTTACAAAAGCACTATTTATAGGACTAAGTCCCTTGGACTTGCAGCTTGTGCTTTTGTAGAGATAAAAACAAGTGTGCTTGTTGTGTGAGGAGAGTCTAAAGCAAATCCCAGCCTTTGATTTCTTTTGAGCTTCTTTGGAGACAATCTCAGCCATTGAAGATACTTTGGGAAAGGAGAGGGATTGCCAACATGGCTTTTATACAACTGGGGGGGTAGTAGGGTGGATGAAATGATTTTGGCTAGGGAGAGAAGTGGTTTTGCAGTGGAGAAGGTATGGGGCGACATACCAGTTGTAACTGGGTTTTGGGGCGGGAAAGATGGCTTTAGGGTAAGTTGGCAGTTTGTCCCCTCAATTTATAACTTAAATGAAATCTCTACCTTCATTTGCAATTTTATAACCCTTGTCTTCTCTTTTGCAATACATCTTGATGTTTTGGCAGGTTTTAAAAAAAAGCCCCTCAAGTTGTATTTCTTCACTTGCTTGACTTTTGACTTTGTGACCTTTCCATTCCTTGCCTTGGATTTGCTTGTTTTTTGGCTTATCTTTTTGATCCTTTTCTTGAATATTCCGTTTCCCTGAGCACATACAAATGCAAACATACGAATACAAATGTATTTTTTGGCATGTTTTTAAGGCTTTTAAAGTTAAAGTCCGCTTAATATGGATAATGTATGTGTAAAATAAACCATATCAAGTAATAAAGCCAAGATTAACAAGGAATTGAGTTACATTGAAAAGATCAATATCAAGATTTGGTGAACATAGTGTGCTAAATCTTGCAGGATAATGATAAGTGCATACGAAAATGAGGCATTTAAAACAGACTTACAAAGATCTTTACGATTCTATCAAAACGACACGAGTTCAGAAAAAAGACCATAATGACTCACTGATTGCTCAAATAAATAGTAAGACTGTTGAAAATGCTGATTTAAAGGCTCTGATTCAGGAAAAGGTTTTTGCGAATGTAGCGTTGAAAAACTAAAAGAAAGTTAGAAATGAAATAAGCGTGGAGTGACTAAGTTTGCAAAACCATCAATTCTTGGGGGAAACCGGCTTTATATACCACCCGCATGAAAACCAATCAATTTGTTAGATAACCGAAATGCGATTAAATCTGAACACCTAAATTTTCAAAAATCACGGTTTGCCTCCCAAATTGATGTGAAAAACGATTTGTCAAAACTAGTCACTCAACATTATTTGCCTAAAGGGAAAGAATCTGCTTTTGCAAAACCTAATCATATGATTGCATCTAGCTCATCTAGGAATAGTTCTAAGAACATGTCAAGATTTAGTTCAAATGACAATGTGTTCATAATTAAACTATCTAGAGGAAGCTAAGAAAAATCAAGAAAGAGATAGAAAGTCAACAACTAGTGTAATGCCATATGCTAGATCACAAAACACTACTAAGAGTTGCAAATCAAAACCTAGGAGCAATAATCAAACATCTAGGGTTTTGCCAACATCTAAGAGTAGTTGCCTAACGACAACTGTTATGCCAAAAGCAGATCACTCTAGGAATTCTAGTCCTTTCTCTGACTTCAAACACTTTGTGTGCTCAACTTGTCAAAAGTGTGTCTTTAATGCAAATCATGATGCCTGTATAACAAAATTCCTGAAAGAAGTGAATTCTCGTGCTAAGATTCAACCCAATAAGACTAGAAACAGTAACAAACCCGTAGATCCAACGAGTCATACTCCAGATAATAATTAGCTTATTGTTGTGAACTTGTGATGTCGGATAACAAATCCACTTTTAAGGTTTGAGGATAACTGACTTATAAAAGCTCATCTGGTAGCCCGTAACAAACAATTGGGCCAGCATCTGTATATACACATCTTGTATGATTTTAGTGTTAAAACTTGTTAACAAAACTAATCCCTCGAATAGACCAGATTATAAATCAATATAAGATTATATGTTTTCTCGTTAAGGCATTAAGCATTCATATAGCACACGAATAGCAAAAAGAAGTGATACGTTAAATTTAATTTTATCCTGTCGTCGATCATTCGTAAATTGAGTTTGTGTTGAACGAGAGTGAGAATGTTCCCGCGCGTTGAGGCAGGGCTAGTGTGTAGCCGACGCATGTATCTTATTTGACTGAGCATTTTTTTTGTAACCATGGTTTTCGACTTTTTGGCCGATTAATCCACGTTATTTGATTGTACATTTGTCGTTGAAGCGAATATTTTTTTACATATTTGGTTAACAAAATAGATCACCAAAAAATAGGAGGTAGATAATAAAAGAAATTGTTATATAAATTGTTTGCACCTCATGTGTGATCTGTATAATACATTGAACAAAGATTTTAATTCTTATGTGTGATGTCTTATTAAAATTATATCAACAAAATATGAACTATAGATGTAGACGTTACGAATTGAGTCCAAGTTCCAATTGGCCAATTGTTGTTTAGTCCATTGCAGAAAAAGACAAAGAATTGAACCCCCTTTTAGTATATAAGGGTAATGGCTAATAGCGGACTAAAAGTAGCCCAATCCAATAATCATCTCTTTTGTCTTTATCCGTAACGATGTATAGGATATACGAGAAAGAATGGTGCACGCGCGTTGCGGATGGACTATTTTTATTTAGTTTTTGATGATAATTGATAGTTGAATCATCGAGCATTGGTAAATGAGAGTCTATTCAATTTGTGATTTCATTAATTTTTTACAAAATTAAACTTTTGGATATTTTTTAGAATTATAATGTAGGTTAAGCGTGTGTTTTAGAAGTTTTATTGTCTTTCTTTCTTAAAAAAACATATACACTAAAATTCAACATTTTTTAACAAAATTGTCTGCACGTCTGAAGCATATCAATATTGAGCTTGTTTTATTCGTAATTCAGATGTCTTTATGTCGGTATATTTTTATTTAAAAAAAATCGCTACGTATCTGTTAGATATCTGATAAATAAAGTTTATCATATAAAAATTTAAAAAATAGTAAGGGCTCTTGTATAAATTTTGTGTAAAAAGTTGAGGTGCTTATTGTTAGGATTGATAAAAGGACAAATCTTATTGTATTAGGGGTGGGGGGGGGGGGGGGGGTGGGGGGGGGGGGGGGGGTCGTACGGGGGGGGGGGGGTTTGGATGGAAATATATATAATAATATTGTGTAATAGGATAAGTGAAAGGCTTGTGACCTAAATAAAGTCACAAGACCTGGCTAAATCGTTAAAGTCTAAAAGACAAAGGGGCTAAATGGTAAAAGTCTAAAAGACAAGGGCTCCATGCTCATATTGTAATTGGGTATAAATACCCCTCCACCACCTCATTTGTGAGGTGTGTCTTCCAAGTTTCTTAATCTCATTCTAATCTTTTCTCTAATCCTCCTCCTCCCTCTTTCTCTCTCTACTTTCTCTCTCTAGACTAAACACTTTATTGCTTATTGATCCTGAAATTCAAGACCTCACAAGTGGTATCAGAGCTGCAGGAGCGATTTAGTGTTGTTTAGGAGTGCTTATTCGGACTGCTTATTCGTTCAGTTTATTGCGTGAGCTTATTTTTTAGCTTTTTCGGTTTTATTTGAGCTTATTTTGTGCTTATTGCTAATTTCGGGTGTGTTTTATGCAACCGAGATTGATTGCTTACGGTTTTATCGTAAGAATCTTAGCAAGATTAGTACCGAATTTGCTTTATTTGTTGCTTTATATTTGATGATTCAAAGCAGGCTTTTTAATTTCAAATTCAGTAAAATTTGTTACATACTGTCACAACTCGGTGTCACCTGGTCATAATCGGTAGTCAACTGTCAAATTCAGTAAAGTTTGTTACACCTGGTCAAAGTTTGTTAGAACTGGTCAAACTCGGTAGTCAAAGTTTGTTACACCTAGTCAAAGTTTGTTAGAACTGGTCAAACTCGGTAGTCAACTGGTCAAACTCGGTAGTCAACTGGTCAAATTCAGTAAAGTTTGTTACATCTGGTCAAAGTTTGTTAAAACTGGTCAAACTCTTAGTGCAAAGTTTATAGTTACAACACCTAGTCAAAGTTTGTTAGAACTGGTCAAACTCGGTAGTCAACTGGTCAAACTCGGTAGTCAACTGGTCAAATTCAGCAAAGTTTGTTTCATCTGGTCAAAGCTTGTTACATCTTGTCAAAGATTGTTACATCTGGTCAAACTCGGAAGTCAAATTCAGTAATTTTTTGGTCAATAGTCAAACTCGAACGAAGAGTCAAATTTCGGAAGTCACATTTCAGTATTTTTTTGGTCAATGGTCAAACTCGGTTTTCACTTAACACGTTTTTGAAAACGCGTTTTGGGACTAAATCTCATTCAGATCTGAGTTTATTTCTGAATTTGAAATTAAAAAAAAAGTTTATAATCAATTGAAATTGATCAATTACGGTTTTATCGTAATCTTGATTCCTTTTCAATTGATTCTTCTGAGAAAACTGTGATATTTGTGAACGATTTATTTTGTAGAGAATATGATAGTTTGCGTGGATCTGAAAGTTTGTGCGTGGTTGGCTTAAGTGATAATTTGGACTTAACATTTTGAGTTCGGTGTCCGAAATTTGTATTGTGGGGGGGGTTTTCGGTTGTGATAAATAGAGAAAATGGGATCAAACGAGGAAATAATTCAATTACTTCAAAAGACACAAACGATTTTCAAACAAACACAACGTGACAAAGAGGAAAAATATCTTAATGATATTATTCAGTTACAAGATAAAATAAAATGGGCAGATCAACTGACACACTTCGGTTGCTTACAAATGAACTAAAAAGCTTTTCACGGAGATAACTTACGTAAGTCGGAATGTTGGGATAAACGGTTCTTGTGTTCTTCCAAGCTTATGCTAAAAATCCTAAGGTGTGATCGTGCCTTATGAACTATGATAAAAATAAACAACTTCATGTATTTTGATTCTGAGGAAACTCTTGAGGATGCTGAAAAGAGTCAATTAAAAATGAATGAGTTTCAAAAAGAAAAAATTCAAGAGTAAAGAATTCAAAACCAATCGATTTACTAAAAGTTGAACCAAACTTTAATAAAGAGTTGTTCCTCAAAAAACAGCTTTTTGAGCCTTCTGTTAAGCAAAACATTTCTTCAAAACCTATATTCTAATTCCCTTTGATTAAGATTCTATAAACAAAAAACCATCCGGGTTGAGTTACCCTTTGATCAAACGAATTATTCAATATAAAAGTTGGATTTGAAAAGCTGTCTTTGTTTACACACCAGAAAATAAAAGGGAAATGCATTTTTATACACATCAAAGCATAGATGAACGTAATTGATTTTTGTCGAGAAAAAGTCAAACCACTTCTTAATGAATTACAGGTTTACTTTGATGACTTTCAGAATCTATTTCAAAGGGATATAAAAGAAATGAAAGATGCGTTTGAGCAAAATGATGTCTATCTTGATGAAATTGAGAATCAAAATGATTTGTTGAAAGATCAACTTTTGGAAGCATCCTTAACTGAAGATATCAAGAATCTTGTCATAACTTCTTGTGTGGAAATAAGGAATAAGGATTTACATGATGAAATTGAAAGAATTTCAAAAGAGTCAAAAGATGTTTCAAATGAGAGTAAAACAGTTGATACGGTTTGTAATGATGCATTTGAAGTCAAACAGGAATTGTCAAAAAGAATTGTTGAATTGGAAAAAGATTTGTCAAAATCTGAGGCAAAGGGTATTGCTTTTGAAATCGCACTTCAACACAAGTCACGAGAAAACAATTCTTTGAAAACTGTGCAAAAAGAAAATGAGAATTTTATGGCATCGTTACAACTCGAGAATGCTCATTTGAAACAGACTTATAAAGATTTGTTTGAGTCGGTTCAAAGGTCAAATGTTGAGTCTAATCAATGTGATGAGGTGAAAGTTAAGGTCAATTTTGATGAAATTGAAACTAACAACATTGAGTTGGAACATCGAGTGTCTTCATTGCTTAAAGAGAATGAACACTTGAAGTTGGTTTACAAAAATTTGTTTGACTCAATCAAAAAGACACGCGTACACAAAGAAAATTTGAGGGCAACATTGTCTGAATTCTCGGATAATCACATTTGTGGGAAAGAAGATTCCTCTCCAAGCTCAACTAATGAACTTGAAAAGGAATCGGGGGAGAATACTTGTGATAATGCAAAATGTGAGTTACAAACAAAGATTGTCGAGCTTGAAAAGGTTTTAACTCAACAAACAAAAGATTTTAATGATGTCAAGCTTGAATTGTCGAACAGAACAGCTAAATTTGAGGCGTATTTTGAAAAACTTGAAAAAACGAAAGTTTGTATCTTGAATGAACAATTTGGCGTCTAATGTGATGATTCTAACAGCTGAAAAGGAATCAATTTTTAGAAAGAAATAATTCATTTTAGAACCTCAATTGGAAAAATCTGAAAGGAAATTCTGTGCAAACTAAGTTTGATAAAACATTCAATTTTGGAAAACCAACAGCTGATAATTGTTGATAAACACTCAAATTCAAAATCATGGTATTGACTCCCAAAGTTGATGTGGCAAAAGAGCTTGTCAAAACAGTCACTACACAGAAAAAAGTCATTGCCTAAAAATGAAAAAGATCAAGCTTTTTAAAACGAATTGCATATTTGGAGAGAATCAAAATTGTCAGTCTTAAGATATTCGTTCGTTGTCAAAAAGAATATCAAGGATAGGACTTCATAGAATCTTTAAAAGTTACAGTTGATTCTCTTAATCGGCAAAAAGGAACATCAATGTTTAAAAATCTTCAAAACCTAAAGAAAGTGTATTTCGGAAAGGTTCACAACGGGTGTAATCATCAAAACCGTTTTCCACGAAGGGTTTTCCTTTCTCAGTTTACAAACAACCTATTCATAACAAAAAGATGGAAGTTTTTCTAAGATATCTCAAAGTTTTTTATTAGAAAACATTTTCCTCCTCAAAAGGTTTTAATGACAAGAGCTCAATTGAAAAATAATCATCATTTTGAAACAGCACAACTCGTGTTTTACACCGGTAAAACAAGTGTGGAGCCCAATTAAGGAATCTTAAACTTTTGAAGCATCTTCTTCTCAAAAGAGTTTTAAGACAAGTACTTTCAAAGGAAAGAAACATGTTTTTGTTACTACCACAACTCTCAGTTTTACAACCAGTAAAACAAGTGTGTGGAGGCCAAAGTCAAAAGTCATACGAAATCTTTCAAATATTCCAAATCAGTAAATGCTTTTGATGCAAAACAAGAAACTTGCTTCAACCATCAACAAGAAAGGAAAGAGTTTCAAACGAAACAAATTTTCAGGATGTTTCATCAAAATTGACATTAACAAATGGAAATCTTTCTTCGTCAACAAGATTTAAAACTCCATTTGAAACACCGAGTTTCAAAAATCAATGGAATATCAAGAGGAATTTTAAATCTCCGTTGATTCCACGAGAGCTGTTTTCAAATGAAACACCGGTTTCAAGCCCTCGTTGGAACTCAACATCTTTACATCGACTTGACACAACTTTCAATTGGTTTTCAAAATTTAGTAAACCCTTAGCACCGTGCTTAAATGGGTTTCCAAAGTTTTTCTAAATTCGATGTCAATGGTATTGTAATCAAATTCAGATGCAACCCGGTCTTCCGAAATAAAAGGAAGTGTAACGTTTTAGTGCCTTAACCTTAAAAAGAAAAGAAATCTTCATGTTTTGAGCAAAATTATTCATCTTTAAAAAAAAAAGATTTACAAAAAATGTTTCAAAAGTTTGCTCACCACAATGGTTAGGTTATCAAATTTCAGATAATCAAACCCGGTTTTTCAAATAAAATAAAAGTGTGTACGTTTCAGTGCGCTTATCTTTATAAGAGAAAATCTTTCTTTGTTTCCCCGGAGCAATTTTTTATCATACATCTTTTCAAAAAAGTATGCTCGGTGACATAACGACTCTAATTAAATGTCAGCTTAGGACTCCTTACTCCCAAATAATGGAAAGTGTACATTTTTTTGTACATTTTCCTCACAAAAGGGAAGATTACAACTTCTTGGACTTTGACTATTTCAATTTTAAGATATTCAAATTCTTGATCTCAAAAATATGGAAAACAAATGAAAATGTTTTGAACTAATAAATAATAATAACGATTTAAACGAAGTTGTGGACAAGTTATGTTTATATCGATAAGCGCTAAATGGTGAAGATTGTATCCTGTTACGACCGTTTCCTGAAATTAACAGGATTGAGGAGTGAGCAAGTCTAACTGAGCATTAAGGAACGTTTTAGATATTTATATACTTTGACGCAACAATATTACAAATTTTGTTTAGAACATGAAAAAAAGGTTCCAAACCATAATTATGCTAAATCCGTTTTCTCATCCATGTTATTCACATTCTCATATAGCTATTTTAATCTATTGATATCAAATAAAATCATGTGGTATGTGCTATTTTTTGAGGTGGAGAAAATTGGATTAAAATGTGATCAAGACAAGATAAATGCTAAGTGTGTTGGAATATCAACAGTGATCTAACAGACTCAAAGTGTAATAACTCTATCCTCCTCCATGTTGCAAAATAGATTTAGAATATCAATGAGTAATTTCACAAATGTAAAAGATTCTCAAAGTGTTTAATGTTTTGAATTTTATATCAAACACACTTATTGACTGATTTCAAATGGTTTTTTAATGGTTCGATCTTAAATACCCATCAACCAACTACCATCACCAATGATCAAAGAAATATATTAAGGTGGTAAGGGGTTAGGTATTATCCCAAGATCCAACCAGAAAACCGAGGATCTACCCATGACATTCCATATATAGAATAATATTCCATAGGTTGATGGAGTAGAAAATTCGTGGAATGGGAATAAAGTTAACTAAGGCATGATTATCATCGGAACAATCACAACAAGATGATAATGAGGACGCTTTGGTTTAACATTGAAGGGGTTGAAGAATGAAAAAGAAATGTTGGATAAACGGGTTGAAAAAAGAAAGAAGCCCTCCACACAAAAACTTTAGGCAGAAACCAGTTCCAATACATAATCTATCGAATATCACAAAAATGATATATTTGGTATAAAGAAAGACATCATAGACCCAGTATTGACAATTGCACAAGCCCTTCCCTATCCACTCAAGCTTCTCTCTAAAGAATTCTAGATTTCAATTTTCACACCATTTCACGAGATAAAACCATAATCAATACATCCACTCCAGATTGTTTGATATTGAAAAAGGTGGCAGTCTGCTTCCAGCCTCCGATCGACAAAAACCAAAATGCACTTATTTGAGTCCCCAAGAGCCAAATGAGACCAATTCAAAATTCTCCCATAGACACAAAGTACTTTGTATCAAACATCAACGATACAAAAAGTACAAGAGTCTTTATATGTCTATGTGATATGCAATAGTCTTAGTGACATTACCGGAACATTCAATGAGGATACTTTAAATTAAGTATTTCACAATGAATGAATGGAAATCCTAACCAGTAGCTAACATCAAATCCAACCTAAAATGTAGGTCACAATTTGAAATTGATTGTATTAAAAGATTCATTATGTTTAACTAGTAATCTAAGTGATCTAGTAGTTATCGTGTTTTAACTAGTAATCAATTCAACCCCATATTGTGCACGTAAAACTAAAGCTTCACAATAAATCAAATTTCATAGTTTAATGTCCGTATTAATTTGTCCAAAAACCCTAGTTTCGCAAATAACACATAACTGGTCACAAGGAGTAAAATTACGTGTGTAATATTAGACATGTTTTAATCCAAGTTTCTCTATAAGTTGTAAGTTCCCGTTACAAGAGTTTTCATAAAAGTCCTCAAGTGCAATATTGATTCATCACTGGCAATACCACATATAAGCAATCAAAACAGACTAAAAAATAATGGATATAATATTGAGGAACGAAACTCTTATAATGGAAAGCAGATAAAACACACAAAAGCCTCGAGTATCTCAAAGAGACTTCCCCAATTGAGAACCATAAGACGATACACCTCACAAATTTATTCTGCTAAAGTGCCTAGTATCGGCCCACATCCAACCTATAATATGATTGCGTGAGTCTTACAGGCCGTGATAAAACAAGAATATAATCAAATCATGGGACGCTTAATTAACATTTAATTTATGAGATACTATTCTATCTTTATCAGTATAACATTTATGATATTCCTAGATTGTTTAAGTCCATTATTTTATGGCAAGGATTGCATGTCGTTGCCAATCATTTACAATCAAAAAAAATAATAAACAAATTTCATGCATCCCTTGTTGTGTTTTTAAATTGTATATGGTAGATTCAATAAATACTAAACAAGTTGACGTTCGTCGTGATGCCACTGTTTGAATTTAACATCAAGTAACCATTAACCTTACGAAGTAACGCAACGGATAGATACTTAGTATAGTAAAAAGAAATAACGATACATAATCAACACATTAAGTAATGTACAAGGGTAAATAAACAGACAACCCTTGTAGACCACCAGCAAGTAAATGAAATCCAAAACTAAGAAACCATTTGACCAAAGTTGTCACCTCTACGAGAACTCACACAAACACGGTAACAAGTACGCCCGGATGCTAGTCCAACTTCACGCGTAATTTAAAAAACAATTGTAAACCAAACCATCTGAATTAAAGCACCAAATACCACTCTTGTATTATCAACCGAAATTCAGTAAAGAGGTATTAGGGTTTAACCGAATTCGGCTGTAACCGAATTAGGGTATATCAACCGAAATTCACCAAAACTAAAACCCTAATCGAATCAAACAGTTACCACGCCTTGGGAACAAGTAAACCGAGATTAACAACACCCTTCTGGAAACGAAAAAGCCTTGGGACAAAACACAAAGAAAATTAATCCTTTTGGGATCAACCGAATTAAGTAGGAGGTGAAAAAGGAGAACCGAAAAAGGAATAAACCTAACAAGGGTTTACTATGATCGGTTTATTAATGGAGAGGGAAAGGAAACTAAGTTGCTGTGTTTTTTTGTGATGATATATCATATACAATAGCCTAGGATCAAGGGGTATTTATACAACTCAAAAATAAATCATGATAAGTAAGGAAACGAAATCTTTCACCCTTATCACAACTCTTATTTCTTTTTTATCTCATCAACTCTTACTTATCACCTAGGTGCATTGAACCAAGACGTCTCCTAGAACCTTCCATAGTGGCCGGCTCCATAAAGACACCACAATGGTCTTGTCTTAGTCATTCGTTTGTCCAAACAGTTTACTTAGAAACGTATCATGAAGTAACAAGCGTACTCTAAATGTTTTTCGTGTGTGCCCCCAATAGGCTCACACACTTCTAGTCGTGTTCGAGTTAGTCCAACTCACATAATCCAACATACGCAATCATAGAGTAAAAGGTAAGAGTGTAGGATGAGGGTCGGTGCTCCAGCGGTAGCGCAACGCGTCATTATGAATAAGGTGTATCGAGAGCGTCGACCATTATCGCTATCGGTGGTAGGTGTCTCCGGTTGTTGTTGTACGGCTGAAAACGATGGCCAACACCTGCAAGCGACCATTATCGCTATCGGTGGTGGGTGTAAATGTATCAACGATGGTGACTTAGTTGTATAGGCGGTGACGTCGTGACTTTAGTTTCAGTATGTATTTAGGGGTTAAAAAATGTTGATTTAATTGCTTGTGATATTGAAAAGAATGCCGGTCTCTAATTATTATTGCATTTGAGGTAAATAATTGATGAAGATGAAGTAATCTTGTAGGCTAGAGAAAGCAGGCCATGGGTAGCCCACAACCAAAACGACATCACATTTGGTCGTTTTTGTAACCATATTTAGTATATATGATAATAGAAATAGTAGAAAAGTGCTTAGAACAACTTCAAGTCTTCAATATCTTTTATATGCTTTGCAAGAGAACAAAGCTTAACTAAAATTTACTTAGGGACAATCCTCCATAAAACTTGCGAGATGGTATCAAAACTATAATCTAAACCACAATCAATACCAAATATCCTATAATAAAACAAACTAGTCGGCACATATTTACCAACTAGGAATATCAAACGAATACAAGATCATATTATTATCAATAGGATAATAATCAAATGATTATAGAATAACAGAAATAAACAAGCAGATCAAGATGATCTGAATCAAACGTTTAATAGAGAGTGATTAGGTTTTTTAGAAAGAGTAAAAGATGAGACATATATGTCTAATGTAACCTTTGCCCTTTTGTGTTCTAAATATTCCATTTATAGTCCTTTGACTATTTGACTTTGGTTAGTTTATTCAGATTTGTACCGTGTTGACGGTGGTGATTTTTATGATATGTGATGATTGGAGGTTTATTGTGATTAATAATCCCTTTTGGAAGGTATGATTGTGTTATGTGTATTTCGGGTGGTTTGACCCGTGAATTTTGAGAAATGCCAAAAAGCGAGTTTGACACGTCCGTTAATGTCCAAATTGAGTTTTGAAAGGTGTAAAGTGAAAATATGTCATGTGAATACTCTAGGTTAATGAAAAGTATTTTTAAAGTGAATAAAAATACTAATTAACTTTGGGGTAAATTTTACGGTTAAGTTTTAAAAGCATTTAAGTGATCCCGACATGAAAAGAAAGGTCCGGGACTCCCTAGGATCCCTTGACCGATCATAGCAAGAGGAGGGAACAACATGGCTTTTTTTAGCAAGATTGTCCCATTTGTACGCAAATATGCTTCCACTAAGATCATTTCCTCATCATTTTTCATTTAAAAAAAAAACACATACACTTGTGTGTCTTTGTGAGTATATCAGGATTTCCGAATAGCGAACACAAAACAAACAAGAAACACATAAATTTTAGAATATTGATCAAGAAAACATGAGGTTGATTCTAGTGTTTGATTATTCATTTAAACAACGTTTGGCAAGAATCTGGACAAATTTTGGAGGAAGAACAAATCGCCTTTTTTATAGATCCAAGGATTCTAGACGGTCAAGCTATTCAGACAATCATTCCAAACAATGCTGCTTTCCAGAATGAGGATCTTGATACTTATGATTCTAACTGTGATGATCTCTCAAATGCACAAGTGGTTCTCATGGCTAATATTTCCAACTATGGTTCTGATGTCTCAAAGGTATCTCATTCCGAAACCTATCTCAATGATGATATGAAAAATCAAAGTGTGCATGCATTACAGGATTTTAAACAATTACCAGTTGGGGATTTTACAAATAATGAGATAACAAGTGATAGCAATATCATTCTGTATTCTTAATATTTGCTAGAAACACAACAGGCAACTATTCAAGATACTACTTTGCAGGCACAACAAGATTCACCGATTTTATCTTTGATTGAACAAATGTCGGAACAAATGATTAATCATGTAAACAATTAGGAAAAGGCTAATAAGAAACAGAATAATGAATCAGTAACCGATGAGCTTGAGAGATATAAAGAACGAGTCAAAACTTTTGAACAACGTTTTAATATTGATTTAAGAAGTCGTGAAAAAATGATTGATTCTCAAATGGATGATATGATTAAAGAGAAGCTTGCACTAAAAGAACAAGTTGACTCACTTGAGCAAAATCTTTCCAAACAAATCAAAGAAAAGGAATCTTTATTGCAAACATTCAGTGTTTTTAAAAACGAATCCAAAGAAAAAGAAAATAAATATATGGAAAATGAAATTAATTTGGAAAAGAAGATCAAGGAACTTGATAATATTATTTATAAAGTGGATCAATCTGCTCAAACAGTGCACATGTTAACTAAGCCACAAGCTTTTTATGATAATATTCACAAACAAGCTCTAGGTTATCAAAATTCATTTTATCTCAAGAAAGCTCATCGAATAAAACCAACCGTGTATGATGGTATTGTTATTTAAGATAAACATGTTGCTATGCCTGTGATTGATGATGAAGAGACATTGATTTTAGAAGAAGAAAGTCGATCAAAAATGTCTGAAAAAGAAAAGGATCCAGAGGCTATTAAACAAAACATTTCTCACAAACCTATTGATTATGAAAAATTAAATAGATTATCTGAAGATTTTGAGAAACGTTTTACTCCACAACAGGCTGAACAAGCTTTTTGGTTTTGTATGTCCAATCCTACCATTGAATCTTCTGATAAACCACCTAAAAAGTGGAAGTTCCCAGTGAACTACCTAAGGTGAGTTTGGTGAACGCAGGCCTTAAAAAGCTTAAATTCCATGTCGCCTAGTTTGACTCTGTGGTGAAGAAAAGGACAACACCTAATGCTCGTACAGAAGGTGAATGGGGGTTTGAACATACAAAAGCTGTTTTTAACAATGAAATTATTCTATTTCTAAAATCTTTAAAAGACATCTTCAATGTGTTTGATAAAGATCTTCTAAATGAAATAATGGAAGTACAAACAATTTTTGACCAAATGGAAGCTGCTGTTCAACAGTCTTTAGTTGACAAACAATGTTTGGAAATTGCTAAGAAAGAACTCCTTTTGGAAAATGATCGACTCTTACAAAAAATCATGTCTCAAGATGTTAGTCTTATTGTGATGAATTCTATGTCTTTGAATGCTGAATCTGTAAATGTGGAAATGCAAAGAAGTGAATCTTGTAATAAGTGTTTAAATCTTGATGCTGAGTTTTCAAAAACAAAACAGGCGTATAATGATCTTTTTAAAAATTACTCACAACTTGAAAAACATTGTATTTCTCTTGAATTGACAATGCAACTAAATCAAGAAATTTTTCAAAAAGATAAATCATGTGATAATCAAAATGCTCTTGAAATTCCAGAATATTTTGAAAATAATGATTTGAAAGCTCAGCTTTAGGATAAAGACACTAACATTTGTAAGCTGAAGGAAATTATTAAATCACTAAGAGAAAAGTCCAATGAAGAGAATGTCAACTCTGATAAATGAAATTACGACCATAAATGTGGAACTAGAAAATAGTGTGGCAAAATTACTTTCTGAAAATGAGTGTTTTTGTAAAGAAATTAATCATGTGAAACAGGTTTTAAAGATCAACTTGACTCAATCAATAAGACACGTGTTCGTACTAAAGAACAGAGTGACTCTTTAGTTGATAAACTAAACTTAAAATTTGCTAAAAATGAGAATTTAAAAGTTCAAATTCAAGACAAGGTTTTTGTGATTACATCATTGAAAAACAATTTACAAAAACTAAAAGGGAAACAAATTGTTGATAATGATGCACAAATACCATCTACCACCACTATTGTTTTAGGCATATTCAAGCTAGACTTAGATCCTTTAGCTCCTAGGTTATTACAGAATAGGGAAGCTGTAACCTTTACCTTTTTTATGTTCTGAATATTTCATTAATAGTCCTTTGACTATTTGACTTGTTAGTTTATTCAGATTTTGTACCATGTTGACGGTGGTGATTTTATGAGATATGTGATGATTTGAGGTTTATTGTGATTAATAATCCTTTTTGATAGGTATTATTGTGTTATGTGTATTCCGGGTGGTTTGACCCGTGAATTTTGAGAAATGCCGAAAAACGAGTCCAACACGTCCGTTAATGTCCAAATTGAATTTTGAAGGGTTTAAAGTGTAAATATGGCAAGTGAATACTCTAAGTTAATGGAAAAGTATTTTTAAACTGAATAAAAATGCTAATTAACTTTGGGGTAAATTTTACGGTTGAGTTTTACAAGCTTTTAAGTGATTTCGACACGAAAAGAAAGGCCCGGGACTCCCTTGGATCCCATGGCCGGTTATGGTTAGAAAGGGAGACAATGAGGCTAAATTTTAGCTCCTTTGTCTAAGAGATGTACACATATATGCTTCCACTAGAATTATTTTCATCATAATCCATTCCATTTATAAAAAATAAAAACACACACTTCTCTTATGTGTGTGTATAGTTCATCTGCCACCTACAACACACACACACATAATTTTTGAATTTTGATCAAGAAAATATGAAGACATAAATATTTGGGGTTGATTCTAGTGTTTGGTTATTCATTTAAACAACGTTTGGGTTGTCCGGTTCGTGTCGAAATCTACAAATTTGAAGATTTTCTTGTAAGTTTTCAAATTTAAATTTTGTTTGTCCTTTTGGGTTTATTTTGATGCATAGATGTTAGTTGTACAAGTTGATCGTTGTGAAAATTGATTTTTGGAAGCGAAACGAAAGAAAAGGGTGTGTTTGGTTCGTGTAATAAAAGAAAGAAAAAGAGGGTTTTTGTAGTTTTGATGTTGTGGTCGTGATGGTTGAATAATATATGATGCTAGAATGCTTATTTTTAAGCTATTTCTTGGCTTATATGGGCTTATATGCCACGTGTACTTTCTCAAAATCACTAGGAAAGTGATTTTGATTATTTTTGTGTTATGGCATATGTTGTGGACTATTTTTGAGGCTTATGGTAGTAACCAAAAGCGATACGTAGCTTATTAGCTTATTTTAAAGCTTAATATACGTATTTTGGAGTTTATGGACTCACGGCCCAATAAGTCTATTTGAGCCGCGGCTTAACGGGAGGGCTTATTGTGGTCCGGATTATTTCTACATATAAGTATATACTTATATATGTAAATGGACCTTGGTTTTGGACTTAAATAGTATTTTGGACTTATAAATGTCCTAATGGACCCTTGTTGGGCCTTGAGGCCCAATAAGCGATATTTGGTCATTTTGAGAGTTTTGGTGGACTTTTTGAAAGCGAAATGTATTTACGAAGTGATATTGATCGTTATTTTGGGGAAAACGTTTTGGTGAACGTTAAAGTTTGAGATTTTGGAATTTTGTCGAAAAGTGTCGAATTGTGAAAAGTGTTTGGAAATTAAGGTTTGAAACCTTGGAAAAACGTTGTAAACACGTACGGGTCATGTCGAAATTTCGTAAAAAGTTTATACTTAGAAATTTTACTTAAAACATGATTTTTGATTTTTAATAATAAAATATTATTTTATTATTTTATTTAATTAATAAATTCACTAAAAGACGAAAAAATATAATTTTTCTCGAAACTTTCCTAAGGTGTTTGTTGTGATTAAACGTGTCGTTTTCAATCAAGGAATGATTATTTTGAAGTGATTAAGGTGTACCGAATGGACTTGTCGAGATATATTTATAATTAATAATTATAAATATTTATTATATTACTTATCTATTTACGCTAAATAGTATAAGTATGTATTATCGGAGAATGAGATTGATATGATTGTGGAGATAAGTCGTCAACCATCACACCACTAAAACTGTTTTGGGTAATTGTACAACGCGTCTAAACTCTATGCATCAAACGTGAAGATTGTTTTGGAAGTGATTGATTAAAATGAGACATTAACTGGACTAGGTCGTGTGCGGGCGTCGTTGCATTTGCTTGTGTAGTAGAAGTTGGTTGCTAAAGGCTTGCTTAAGGTGAGTTCTCGTAGCCCCACTTTTTACTGTTTTTCCGTTGGGGGAAAATGATACTCAAATGTGTTTTGAAATGTTTTGAATTGATCTGTGCGAAATGTGGTTTTGTTTTTTGGACAAGATATGTGCTTATGACTGTTATGTGAATATTATGTGTTGATTTACTTGCATGTACTGTGTTTGGCATGGCAAGGTTCTGTGTGGTACTTGCATGTACTGTGTTTGGCATGCAAGGTTCTGTGTGGTACGCCCTAATATAGTGCTCCAGCTGGTAGGCCCTTTAGGTGCGTTAGTGATTTGGGAGTTGCGACTCTGGATTTATTATTAGATGTTGAGATATGACTAGCGGGGATGCTATGTCTTGGATTGTTAGCATATATTCACTGTCATATAGCACTATTGTCCACTGTTGAAATATTGGCACAACTTTTGGGTTTAAGGTCAAACCTACGAGCTCACCAACATTATTGTTGATGTTTTCGAGTATCATTTTCAGGTGAAGTGAAAGAGGAATAGTTTGGTGATTAATAGCAGACTTAGAAGTATCCCGTATGGAATTTCGTTTGAAGTCTTGCTTGCTTGTTGTTTGATTTTTGTATTTGGAGATTTTGGATTAAGTTTGGTTATGGTCCCTTGCAAGGGCATATGAATAAATGTAAGAGATTTATGGATTTTAGTTGCGATTTGGGACATCACTTGAGTTTGTTCAAGGTTGATGGTCTTCATAGCACTTGGAGTTTATGCAATGTAGTTTTCTTTATTCTTGTACCTTATGTTATGATTGATCATTATGTTGCATTCCTGAGTTTTTGCCATTGTCGAGGTGTGACAGATTGGTAATCATAGCCAAGGTTATAGAGAACTAGGTAGATTGGCCTAGACTATAACCTATGATCTATCATTTAGTTACGTATAGGATCTATGTGTGCGGTGTTCCGCTTTTGTGTGCCTTTGTGTGTTCTTGGTTTGGTGCCTTAGTTATGTCAGTCGTTGAAATGAGTGGGCTCAATATTGAATATGAATAGGAAAGGATGCGAATATAAGTACGATGGCCAACGTAATTATAACCGTGTCACAACTCACTCATACTTGGTATTGTTGTTCACACAAATCGATGTTGACACCGTAGGGTGGTGTTGCGCGTATATTTGGTTTTGTATAGTAAGATATTCGATGAATGTCTGTGAGTCTTCCCACTTACCTAACGTTGCCCATGTTCTCCATCGTATAGATAATGCCGCCAAGGATAAGAACCCGAAGTGCTGGCCGGTCTGCTGCCGAATCACTAGGAGGGGGAACGGGTGAACGGGTTAGTAGAGGTGGAAGGGGTAGAAGACCTAGGGAAGTTAATGATGAGCGTTTTGATGAATTGATTGGTCGAGGTAATGACCAAGGTAGGGGAGCTAATGGGGGTGTAAAGGGAGCTAATAGGAATTTAGGGGGAACCAATAGGGGTGCACCTGACTTTCAACCGATCATTGCCCAGCAATTGCGAAACCTCTTACCCGCCATGTTGGCCCAGTTTAGTAACCAAGGGAATGTTGGAAATCAGAATGGTAATGTGGTTAATGAGAACGTTCAGGGGAACGTTAGGAATGTGATAGTGAATGGCAACCGGGTAGGTTGTTTATATAAAGAATTTTTAGCGTGTAACCCTAAGGATTATGATGGTAAAGGAGGTGCTGTAGCCCTCACTCGTTGGGTTGAGAAAATGGAATCTGTGCATGATATGAGTGGTTGTAGTATTGACCAAAAGGTAAAATACACTGCTGGTTCATTTGTGAGTAAGGCTTTAACGTGGTGGAACTCTCAGATGCGCACGCTAAGTCGAGAAGTTGTTGTTAGTATGTCATGGAATGACATTAAGTGTTTGATGATACAAGAGTTTTATCTTAGTCATGAGATGCAAAAATTAAAATCTGAGTTGTGGAATCACGCCATGGTCGGGGCTGGCCATGCTGCGTATACTGATAGGTTTCATGAGTTGGCTAGGTTAGTTCCACATTTGGTAACTCCTGAGAGTAGGATGATTGAGAGGTATGTGTTTGGCCTTGATCCACAAATCCATAGGATGGTGGCAGCAACGTAGCCAAAGTCTATGCAAAACGCTATGCAGATTTCTGGTGCACTGACTAGTGAGGCTGTTAGGAATGGAACAATTAAGAAGGTTGAGAAGAGAGGAAATATGGGGTAACCTAGCAAGGATAGGAATGGAAGGAATGATAATAAGAGGTCCAGGACTGTGAATGCTTTTGCTACTACTGTGAACCCTATAGGAAGAGAGAATACAGGTACTTGGCCCAAGTGTACCACATGCAACTCCTACCATACACCCGGTGGACCTTGTCGCACATGCTACAACTATAATCGCCTGGGTCATTTGGCAAAGGATTGTAGAAGTGTGCCAAGGAATGTGAATCCTGTCAATGCTAGAGACCCATCTGTTAGGGCATGTTATGCGTGTGGTAGTACTGACCATGTTAGGCCAGTTTGTCCTAGAGGGAATAGGGTACAAGGACCGGGAGGAAACCGTCCAAACCAAGTTTTTGCTAATAACGAGGGTCAGGGTCGTGGAAACCAAGGGAACCAGGCTAGGGGTAGGGCATTCATGTTGGGAGCAGAGGAAGCTCGCAAGGATCTGAACATTGTGACGTGTACGTTTACTTTGAACAAGCACTTTGCCACTACTTTATTTGACTTTGGTGCCAACTATAGTTTTGTTTCCACTACCTTTATACCTCTGTTAGGCTTAGAGCCCAGCGACTTAGGCTTCAAATATGATATTGAAATAGCTAGCGGGCAGCTAGTAGAGACTGATAAGGTTATTAAAGGTTGCAAACTAGAAATCAAGGGTTATATCTTTGACATAGACTTAATACCTTTTGGACATGGGAGTTTTGATGTGATTATAGGTATGGACTGGTTGTCTAATTTTAAAGCTAAAATAATATTTTTATTTGTTAATAAAAGTTATCTTCATAATGAATCAGTGTTTTCAGCAATCACAAAAAAAATTTCAAACACAATTCGACCACTCAAACAATGACAACAGCTCCTTAAATAGAAAATGGGTCATCATTTGAGGGGGAGAATGTGTCATCAAATAATCTTTTAACGGTCTTTCAAAATAAGTCACGGAATAAATTGATAAAGTTTTGGATAATGACGGATAACATTTTTAAGGGGAATTAATTTATATTAACTACAAGAGCTTTAGATGTCATTTGTTTCAAACTTTAGGGACTTATTTGCAATTTAAGACTTAGTTGATTCTCACGGAATAGATTTAAGCTTATCAATTCTTCGAACACGATCTCAAGTATATGTGCGTACTAGGTTTTGCTGATTCCGAGGTATCAAAACCAGCAAGGGGGAAGGAATAGATATACAAGAAAGATAATGAGTACACGTGATATAATTCATACCCTATTCTTATTTTAGGTCATTCTGGAAAGACAAAGGTCAAAACCGCAGAGAAAATCAATATTTATCTTGTTACTTTTGGGTGCACTATTTCAACTACATGGGGTAGAGATATCTTGTGATTTCAAGTATGCATCATTTAAGATACTAGGGGGAAGTGTTGTAAGAAGATTTATTCTAAGCGTGAGAAGATTGGTTACTGATTCAATAAATGCTTCCTCAAACGGTTAATCACTAAGCTTATTTTTTTAAAAGAGAGTAGAATAGTTGACAAAAGAGGTACACATAGGTTTGATAAGTATGATGATTCCTTAAGTTAGTCAGTATTCTGCAGAAAGAAATGAGTACATTTGTAGGATTTGTTTTTGACTTATGGAGTTTTTTATTTCGACTAACTTTCGAGGAATAATTGTGACATCCGGGACTTAGTTGACTTTGGTGTTTCAATTTATATCATCGCTATCGTGAAAGGAGAAATTCGGACATCCGAGACTTAATTGACTTTGGTGTTACGGTTTTGAATTAATTGTGTTCTTCGGATATCATGTTTTTTTACATCACGACTGCTTGAGGCGGCTTGCAAGAAAGCTTTGAATCTACTCAAGAAAGGATTGGTGATTTTGTAGGGAAGCTAAGACAACTTCTTATGAGAGACTACGGGGAAGACCTACGGCTGCATACTAAGGAACATATGATTCGATCATATGAATGTTCTCATCATTCAGGTCTAATCATATATTAATATTCTTGTGAATATTTAAACATGTGTAGATGACTTGAAAAATTAGGGCATATATAGTGGTTGAGTATGAATTTTCAAGAATTTCTTTGATAAGAATGTATCTTTTCTAATTATTCATACTCAAACGTCATATAATTTCCCTCATAATTTGTGGGGGAGCATAAAAAATGTTCTATTACGGCTTGTTAAATAATCGGACTTTCTTTCCCCGAAGCAGTTATATTGAATCATTGGAATATCAAATATCATGAGTGTTAATATTTTTGATAAGGGGAGAGAATGTGATTAAAATATATGTCTAATAATGTGATTTGTTAAGATCTCAAGTGTACGCTTTCCTATATATGTGCTAAAATCTTTTAATTAATCGATGCACATATGAAGGGGGAGCAAATGGTTACGTGATTGGCTGAAATGTGGAAGTACCAAAGACCAACTATTTAAATTACCGTATTGGAGTTATAAGGTGGTTAAGTTTAGGTATCCATTCCCATGATCCATCCAGAACTGAGGGATCTACCCAGAGATATTCCACTAGATAGTGTAGTAGTCCTTAGGTATGCAAAAAAGAGTAAAAGTGAGAATAAGGGAAAAGTGCCGACTGAGATGGAGCTAGTACTGGAACAAACCCAACAAGGTTCTAGTTATGAAAGTTATCGGTAAGCATGAAGGGGTTAAAGAATTAAAAAGGAATAAAGTTAAGATAAAGGGTGAAAACAAATAAGCCCTCCTTACACTTAGGCAGAAACCGGGTCAATACATTTGTTGTCTAGAATCACAAAGATGATTGCTGACATTGAAGACTGACATCATGGACCCAGTGATGCAATGCATAACCCTTCCTAACCACTCAGAATCTCTTAAAAGATTTATGTTTCATTTCTCACGGAGATTTCACGGATTTCTATCAACTTTCTCACTCCGAGTTAGTTGATATTGAAAAGATGGCAGTCTGCTCCAGCCTCCGATCACTAAAACCAAAGTGCACTATTGAGTCTAGAGCCAAAAGAGATCATTCATAAATCTCACTAGGACACTTGTCAAAATTATGCTTGCTAAGTCAACAATGTCGAATCACATCTAATATATATATATTTATAGTCCTACGCATTATCCTTGTGATTTTGCCAGAACACCCTGAAGAAACGTATGGTGCGTTCTTATTGATCAAACTCTGTTCAGTATATGAATTGACGATTGATGATGAACTCTTGAAATGATTAACACTCTCGACGTGTCACAAAACCATTTTAGCAAGTGACGCGTCGATTGATTTTCAAATTGATTTTTCTATTCAATCGGTGAGACAGTAACTTACTGGTTCACTCTTATCGTGTTGTCTGCTTTAAGACGTTCTAATAATAAGAACATGGTTGAGTACGATGGAATTCTAATTACACGTGTGTAGAAAGATTCAATACTGCAAGTGGAATATGTCAGGAGATTCTTCTTAAATTGAATCTACCTGATCACAGGTCGATCCTCACGGATTCGAAGGTTACTCCGACCAAACACGGGCGAATGACAAAGCCATATTCGTCCCCGAGATTTATTGCTAATTGTTTTATTGCAGATTCACATAAAGATGGTCTTGGAGGTACTTGGTTCCAGCTGACTCACAAATTCACAGCCACATGCTCATACCCGACCGGACAAAATAAAAGACATCATGGAAAGCTCAAGTACTTGTTTCAAGACTTCCGATACTCTGATACCGTACGTCTTTCTTGAAGTGACGAAGCATTAAAGTCAAATAATTTCAAAGAAGTTTTCGTCACTCTGATACCGAACATTTTTTTGAAGTAACGAAGTGTTAAAGTTAAAGAAAAACTTTAAGAAAGATGCTTCATTAAAGCTTTTATGATATCAATCAAGAAAGGTCTGAGCCTTGTCGGTCCAAAAGTCACGAGTTTTTTTCATCAAGATGGCAAGAGGTTTACAGATGGCGAAAAGAGATTATGTTGGTTGATGATCTCAATGTGCTCAAGATCACATATTCCCATTACAAGTCAGATAAATAACATGCTCAGCCTAAGTCATTGATTCACTATGCATAAGAAGCAGACAATAAGATAAAACTATTACCACAAATAAGGACTCAAGATCAAGACAAGAAGCTTCAATGATATTATGCTCCAGGTCACAAGGATGTTCTCTAGATCACCTTAGGGAGGAGATTGTTGAAATACAAAAAGTGTTGATCATTTATGAGATCTCAACAATCGTCCCTTAGAGGGAGATTGTTAGAAATTTAGTTTTTAGTGAAGTGACGATCATTATCGATCTCACGAGCCTTTGTAATAGCTAGATAAATTGTATGGTTAAGTTAGAAAGCTAACCGGACCAAAGGCCCATGGATAAGCCCACTAAGGGTCCATGGCCGGCCATTGTATGTCATATATAAACCCTCTCCACACATGGAGAGGGTGTTGGTTGTTCATTTGTCACATTTTCACTTAAGTAATATTATTATTTTTTTTTTTTCTTTCTCTCTCTAAGTGTTCATCCAACCCCCCCCCCCTCTCTCTCCCTCTCTCTAAAATTCTAAGTGAATCAATCCATACTTGTGTTAAGATTATTCTACAATTAGCTGTATTTATCAGTTTGTCTGTTGCAATGGAATTGTTTGTTGGTCTAGTGCAGGGACGAAGACACATTGGCACTTGGATGGGCCAAGGCCAACCCCACGTCTGTTATGGCTACTAATAATATAGATATCTTGCAAAGTATTTTGTATATAAAATTTCAACAGGCAAACCCACAATAATTATTGAGAAAATTGTGTTAGTCTTTGTATTATTGAGAATTGATTGGAGAACTGGAGAATTTAGATCGTCAATGATAAAACCAACTTTGTATAATTATTGTTCTTATTCAATAATCGATATTGAACCAGTGAACCACAATTCTACATTCATTTTTTGGTTTCAAATAATCACGTATATAAAACGCATCCTGTGCGGTTCAAATGAAAAGTTCTTATTATACGACTCTTTAATTTTTTATTGTTTATTTTCGGTATATTTTTTAAATTTTTTGTTTTGGCCCACTCAACGGAACAATCTTGGCTCCGTCACTTCACGTGGCCAAAAGTCATGACATGTTTCCACTTTCTCTTGCATTGTGGGAGGAGTAATGCTATGCTCACATAAATTTTACATAATAAAATCCACACCATGAAGTGGCAACCTCACTTGTCCATTTAAATGTTTTCTCTCATTTTCTATTGGCTTCAATGAAAAAAGTAAATAAGCCACTCATTAATGTGATGTTATTATGTAAAATTTATGTGAGCATAGCATTACTCCTCCCACAATGCAAGAGAAAGTGGAAACATGTCATGACTTTTGGCCACGTGAAGTGACGGAGCCAAGATTGTTCCGTTGAGTGGGCCAAAACAAAAAATTTAAAAAATATACCGAAAATAAACAATAAAAAATTAAAGAGTCGTATAATAAGAACTTTTCATTTGAACCGCACAGGATGCGTTTTATATACGTGATTATTTGAAACCAAAAAATGAATGTAGAATTGTGGTTCACTGGTTCAATATCGATTATTGAATAAGAACAATAATTATACAAAGTTGGTTTTATCATTGACGATCTAAATTCTCCAGTTCTCCAATCAGTTCTCAATAATACAAAGACTAACACAATTTTCTCAATAATTATTGTGGGAGTGCTGTTGTATAATTTTATATACAATAATTACTTTGCCAAGATATCTATATTACTAGTAGCCATAAACAGACGTTTATTGGGGGTTGGGCCTTGGCCCTTCAAGTGCCAATGTGTCTTTCGTCCTGTTGCACTAGAACAACAAACATTCCATTGCAA
The DNA here is from genome assembly GCA_026074375.1 of Tanacetum coccineum. NCBI lineage: Eukaryota > Viridiplantae > Streptophyta > Magnoliopsida > Asterales > Asteraceae > Tanacetum > Tanacetum coccineum. The sequence goes on from BQNB010034558.1 coordinate 27,742, forward strand.
CAGGACAAACTGTATAAATATGGCTTTTTGTAGAATAATCTTAACCCGTATGGAATTGATTCACTTAGTATTTTAGAAGAGAGGGAGAGAGGGGGGGGGGGGTGGATGAACATTAGAGAGAGAAAGTAAAATAATAATATTAGCTTAGTGAAAATGTGACAAAATGAACAACCAACACCCTCTCCATGTGTGGAGAGGGTTATTTATGACATACAATGGCAGGACCATGGCGACCCTTAGTGGGATTATTCCATGGGCTTTGGTCGTGGTTTAGCTTTCTATTCTTAAACCATTACAATTTATCTAGCTATTACAAGGTACGTGAGATCGATAATGATCGTCACTTCATTAAAAACTGAATTCCTAACTTTCTCCTATAAGGGACGATTGTTTGAGATCTCATAAATGTTCAACCCTTTTTTGTATTTTCTAACAATCATACCCCTAAGGATGATATAGAGATCTCTCCTTGTGACCTTTGATATTAATCAGTGATGCTTCTTGTCTTTGATCTTGACGTCCTTGTTTGTGTAATAGTTGATCTTTTGTCTTGCTTCTTTGCATAGTGATCATTGACTTTAGGCTTGAGCTTGTTTATTTATCTTGACTTGTATGTGAATATGTGATCTTGAGCACATTGAGATCATCAACCAAGCATATCTTTTTCGCATTTGTAACTTGCCATCTTGTGAATGATGACTTTTGGACGAATGCTCATACCTTTCTTGATTTGATAGCATGAAAGCTTTAATGATGCATCTTTCTTAAAGTTCTTTAACTTTAACACTTCGTTACTTCAAAAAATGTTCGGTATCAGAGTGACGAAAACTTCTTTGAAATTATTTGACTTTAATGCTTCGTCACTTCATGAAAGCGTACGGGTATCAGAGTATCGGAAGTTTGAAACATGTACTTGAGGCTTTATGATGTCTTTTATGGTTTGTTTCGGTCGGGTTATGTGCATGTGGCTGTGATTGTGAGTCAGCTGGAACAGGTACCTAAGACCTTTCTTTATGTGAATCTACAATTAAAACAGTTAGCAATAAATTTAGGGGACGAATATGGCTTTGTCATTCGCCTGTGTTTGGTTGGAGTAACCTTCGTATTGGTGAGGATTAACCTATGATCAGGTAGATTCAATTTAAGAAGAATCTCGGACTGATTTCAGCTTGCAGTATTCGAATCTTTCTAACACACGTGTATTTTAGATTCAATCGTAATCATCTTGTTCTTGATTATGTAGAACGTCTTAAAGCAGACACACGATAACGATGTTCCGTGAGTTACTGTCTCGCCGATTGATAGAAAAATCATTTGAAAATCAATCCGACGCGTCACTGCTAAACATGGTTTGTTGACAATCTGAGAAGTGTTAATCATTTCAAGAGTTCATCATTAATCGTCAATTATATACAATAAATTAATGGAACAAGTTTGAATTCATTAAGTATGCTACAATCGTTTCTTTCCAGGCATGTTTGGCAAAATCAAAGGATAATGCGTAGGACTATATATATATATTTTATATGTTTATTCCGTAATTGTTGTGACTTAGCAAGCATAATTAGGGAAAGTGTCATATTGAGATTTTATAATTAGATCTCTTTTGGCTCTAGACTCAATAGTGCACTTTGGTTTTAGTGATCGGAAGATGGAGCAGACTGCCACCTTTTCAATATCAACTAAATCGGAGGTTGAGAATTCTTTGATAGAAAATCCGTGTGAAATTCCGTGAGAATTGAAACATAAATCTTTTATGAGATTTTGAGTGGCTAGGAAGGGTTATGCATTGCATCACTGGGTCCATTGATGTCAGTCTTCAATGGTCTGCAAATCCATTTTGTGATTTCTAGGACAACATATGTAGTGGACCCGGTTCTCGCCTAAGTGTAATGGAGGGCTTTATTTGTTTCACCCTTTATCTTAACTTTTCTTTTTAATTCTTTAACCCCTTCAGTGCTTACCGAGACTTCATGACTAGAACCTTGTTGGGTTTGTTCCAGTACTAGCTCCATCTCAGTCAGCACTTTTCCCTTATTCTCACTTTTACTCTTTTTGCACTACCTAGGAACTACTAACATCTAGGGAATATCTTGGGGTAGATTCCTCAAGTTTCTGGATGGGAATGGCGACTGGATACCTAAACTTAACCACCTTATAACTCCAATACGGTAATTTAAATAGTTGGTCTTTGGTACTTCCACATTTCAGCCAATCACGTAACCATTTGCTCCCCCTTCATATGTGCATCTGATTTAATTGAAAAGAGTTTAGCACATATATAGGAAGAGTTACACTTGAGATCTTAACAAATTCACATGATGATATATATTTTAATACATTTCTCTCCCCTTATCAAAAATATTATATACTCATGTTATTTTGGATATCAAGTGATTCAATATAACTGATTTCGGGGGGAAAGAATGTCGATTATTAACAAGCCGTATAGGAAAAATTTGTTTATTGCTCTCCACTCAAATTATGAGGGGAATTATATGTTGTTTGAGTTGTGATTTGAAAATTATTTAAATTTTCTAAGAAATTCTTGAAAAATTCATACTCTAACCACTTTATATGCCTAAATTTCAAGTCTTTCATACACATTCTATATATCACATGATTATTATATATGATGGTTTGACCTGAATGATGAGAACATCATTGACTCGAATCATATGGTCTTTGTAGCAGCCGTTTGGTTTCCCCGTAGTCTTCATAAGAAGTTGTCTTAGCTTCCCTACAAAATCACCAATCCTTTCTTGAGTAGATTCAAAGCTTTCTTGCAAGCCGCCTCAAGCAGTCGTGATGTAAAAAAACATGATATCCGAAGAACACAATTAATTCAAAACCGTAACACCAAAGTCAATTAAGTCTCGGTATGGTCCGAATTTCTCCTTTCACGATAGCGTTGATATAAAAATTGAACACCGCAAAGTCAAACTAAAGTCCAGGATGTCACAATTATTCACTCGATGTAGTCGAAATTAAAACACCTAAGTCAACTAAGTCCCAAATGTACTCATTTCTTTCTACTATTAATACTGACTAACTTAAGGAATCATCATACTTATCAAACCTATGTGTACCTCTTTTGTCAACTATTCTACTCTCTTTAAAAAAATTAGCTTAGTGATTAACCGTTTGAGGAAGCATTTATTGAATCAAGTTCCATTCTTCTCATGATAGTAATAAATCTCTTTACAAACACTTTCCCCCTAGTGTCTTAAATGATGCATACTTTAAATCACAAGATATCTCTACCCCCCATGTAGTTGAAATAGTACACCCAAAAGTAACAAGATAAACACTTATTTTCTCTGCAGTTATGACCTTTATCTTTCGGATTTTGACCTAAAATGAGGAATAGGGTATGAATTCTATCACATGTACTCATTATCTTTCTTGTATATCTATTCCTTCCCCCTTGCTGGTTTTGATACCTCGGAATCAGCAAAACCTAATACGCACATATACCTGAGATCGTGTTCAAAGAATTGATAAGCTTAAATCTATTCCGTGAGAATCAACTAAGTCTTAAATTATAAATAAGTCCCTAAAGTTTGAAATAAATGATATCTAAAGCTCTTATAGTTAATATAAATGAACTCCCCTTGAAATTGTGATCCGTCATTATCAGAAACTTTATCCGGTTATTATGTGACTTATTTTGAAAGACTGTTTTAAATGATTATTAGATGACACATACTCCCCCTCAAATGATGAACCCGTTACTATTTAAAGAGTTGTTGTCATTGTTTGAGTGGCCGAATTGTGTTTGAAAATCTTTTTGTAATTGCTGAAAACACTGATTCATTATGAAGACAACTTTTTATAAATAAAAATAAGATTTCTCTTATTTTGACACATAAATGCACTGACACGTACACTTATGGAATAAAGAAAGCACGGGTTGTGTTGAAAAGTAAACACAAGCTGTGAATCGATATAAAGTAATTCATCTCGAGAAAAATAAATTTTCTCGTTGTGTGAGGTCAAGTTGTCTTTTGTCCGACATACTTGCCTTGAAGATGAGATCGGTGTTTCTATCGGAAATATATGAGCAAGCCATTTTGGCATGTTTTGAAAGCTTTTGAAACTTATGCTCGAACTTCATTTACAGCCTCGTATCATTATTAAATGACATTTCTAAGGCCGTAAATGTTATCGATTTTCAGAAGACATGCCAGAGATACATATTTTTATATTTTCTGATTTTTTTTAATTTAATTTTTGAAAAATTTATAAAAGGAAAAACTTTTTGGATTTTTTATGTTTTCATATATACATATATACAGGATATGAGTTACCACCATTACTCGTCTGTTTCCTCTGCCAGACGTTTCAACCTTTCTGGAGACATGCTTTTCATCCCTATCTTATCGATCAAGAAGTTAAATCTCTCTCGAGGCAAAGGTTTAGTAAAGATGTCAGCCAGTTGGTATTCAATTCGGACATAAAGTATAGCTCCACGATTCCATTCTCCACTTGCTCCTTTATGAAATGGTAGTGAATATCGATGTGCTTAGCTCTTGAATGTTGAACATTGTTGCAGCATAAAGCAATCGCACTCTTGTTGTTGTTTAGTAAGATGAGATCTTATTGGAATTAAAAGCATATATGTTAGCTTCCTTGTGAACGCATCCAAAAGAATTGTGTGCAAACACCCAGCTAGGCATTATATTCGGCCTCTGTACTCGAATATGCAGTGCTCTTTTGCCTTCTTTGAAGACCAACTACAAGTTTGTCACCTAAAATTGAGCGCTTCCTGATGTACTAAGTCTAGTATCCTGACACCCCGCAGTGATCAGCATCTTGATAAGTCTTATCAGTGAGTGACATGTGGTACTCCTTCGTAGTACCAATAATCCCCATGTTATATGGTTCGTTAATGGTATCAAATAAGAACCATTTCTCCGCTTTGTAGGCTTTTCGGTAGGCTTAGCCTGATACCAGGCACATAAGCAGACAACATAGTTAAGGTCAGGTCTACTGGATGTAAGATACATTAAGGATCCAATCATGCCTACGGTAACAGTGTAGCATCAACTTGTTTCCCATGTAGATCTTCATCTAGTTTCTTATTTTCAATCATGGGTGTGTCGACAGATTCAGTAGAATGCAAACCGTATTTTTTACAATTTTCAGAAGATATTTAGATTGGTTTATAAAGATGTCTCTGGGACTTTGAGAGTATTTGTAATCCATAAAAAGAATGCAATTTGCCATCATCGACATCTTGAACTTATTGGTCATCTAATTAGCAAACTCATCACACATGGCAGTATTAGTTGATGCAAATATTATATCGTCAACATAAATTTGTACCAGTAATATGTCATTTCCAGCATGCCGTGTGAAGAGTGTTGGATCAACTGCACCTTTAGAGAATTGTTGAGAGATGAGGAAGCTTGATAGCATATCTTCCATGCACGTGGGTGCTTGTTTTAAGACCATAAAGCTGCTTTTTGAGCTTGTCACATGCGTTGGGTTGTCTGTATCAACAAATCCTTTGGTTGAGAAACATAGACACTTATTTTGAGCTTAGCCATTTTAAGAAAGGACATTTTACGTTCATTTGGTAGATTGTATATTTTGTGAGCCAAGCATTAGCTACGGAAGATACGAATGGCCTTATTTAGCAACAGTGCAAAATGGATTCCTCAAAATCTATACCCTCTTCTTTGTCTGAATCCTTTGAGCATATAGTCGAAGCCTTATTCTTTAGTACCCCACCAGATTCATAATGTTTTGACTTATAAATCCATTTGAGTTTGATTAAGAACCGTTATTGGGACTCACGTCACCTATTTCCTCAAACTTCAAGTCTTTCATATTCATGAATTTCTTCTCTTGCATTGCACGATTCCATGATGGTTCGGTCATGGCTTGTTTGAAGTTCTTGGTTCATCTGATAGTTAAGGAAGGCATCAAAATAAACACCACATTGGCCAATCAGTTTTCAAGTTTGCTTTCTATGTAGATACAGAGCTCGAGAATGGAGGATCACCGACACGTATTTGCTATAGGATGATCCTTAGTCAATTTACCAATGGTGTGTTCAATAGAGTGTGGATTTGTCTCACATTAGATGATGACCTTGAGGAGTCGAGGTCTTCTTTAGGAGTATTCGTTAAGTGGATCTTTGATCATGTTGGAATTTTGGTGATTCTTCAAATACCTTGAGAAATGATTGGAGACTGATCATGTATTTTGTGATGAAGGAATTACTTGTGATGGAACGAGCCTCCTGGTCAATGGAAGTTGACACAGGAGAATCAACTAATACTTCAGCTCTTGGAGCAGCAGCTTCTTGAACTAGAGAAATAGCAATTGGTGGAGGGTTAAAGTATTCATCAAACATTGGTTGAAACAACCAATCCCAATCATCTCTTATTGGTGGCAAGCAAGGTTGTTGAGAAACAAGATTTGAACGATGTCTTGTTCTGTATGTAACAGGAGTCATTCCTTGAAGCCTGGGTCCTGAACTGAATTGTTCAGAAGCCATTGCTGTTAGCTTATCAAACGTTACATGAATTGTTTTAGTAATTATCCGGGTCCTTCTATTGTAGATTCTGAACGCTTTTTTGCAGGTGCGTAACCAACGAAAATCCCAATGTCTGCTTTTGCATCAAATTTACCCAGATCCTCATGGTCATTGGTAGGATAGCAAAGTGAACCAAAGACATGAAAGAATGATAAGTCTGGTTTCTTATCTTGCATAAGCTCGTATGAAGTTTTGTTGTATCGGAGGCTTATCAAAGAACTATTTTGGGTGTAACAAGCAGTATTGTAGCTTAGGCCCCCCAAAGAATAATGGAGCTTTACGAAAATATCAGCATAGTTCGAGCTCAAGCTTCTACAAGAGTGGATTTCGCCTTTTGATAACACGTTCTGCTAAGGAAGTGCGAGTTTACAGAAGTTTGATGCGTGATGCCAACATTTTCATACCATTCACGAAGTGTCTGATTGACAAATTTGGTTCCATTATCTGTTCAAACATTCTGACTGTGGCTTTCAAACAAACTTGAATGTTTTTAATACATTTGAATGATGGCCGCAGGAGCTTCTTATTTTGTCTGCAAAAAAATCTATCCAATGTAATTCTTGAGTAATGTCGTCTTATCACTAAGATATACCTTTTCCAGTTTAATACTAGGCAACGCATCGGGGGCCACACCAACTCCATATGCAAAATATATTAGTTTCTCTTGGTTATGTCTTCAGCTTTTAGGGTTGTTGAGAGGATTTCTTTTGCTTTTCCCCTAATGCACATGATAAACATAAATGGATCTTCTAAAATTTATGCCTAGGAATTCCTCGTGCAAGACCGCTTTAGCTAGCTTGTTCAAATACCAAAGTTAAGATGAGATAATCTACGGTGCATAAACCTGCTCTTAGTTCTTTGACGTTTGGATAGAAGACAGATTCGGAGTTGATTTACGCATGTCACAAGGAAATTGTGTAACAAATTTGTGTCTCTGGGACCCTAAAAGTAGATCAAACTCCTTCTAAATGCGAATAAATCAAGTGTTTTTCCGAAAATGCACTTCAAGATCCCCGCATCACAAAATTGGCCAATAGAAAAAACAAGTTATGTCAAGTCCCTCATCATAGTATACCCTTGAGATATAACGTTTCCAAACTGATAGTCACCATTACCCTGATAATCCTTGCAATTTGGTCGTTCCCGTATCTAACAGATACCAGAAACTTACTGACTAGTTATGAGCTGAGAGGATTCTCTGTCATGTGATTTTTGAACATCCGGAGTCCAGATACAGAGTACAATCTGGAAAACCTGTCCTGACAAGAGGAAGAAGCGATGGAATATCTTGTAGCATTGAATCCCCAAGTTTGATTGGGTTCCGAGTGGTTAGCGTTCTTAGATTCTACAATCTTAGCTATTTTACTCAAACCTATATTTTTAACATTTTTAGGTTTCCTGCTATAGACTTTTATTTTTGGTTTTTGTATTTCATCTGAGTGGGAAGTGGTTTGCTTAGGAGGCACTACGTTAGTTGAGGTGAACCTAGTTAAAGGGCACGAGTTACCAACTATAGTAAAAGTTATGCCTGTTGGTTTCCACTTAAATCCTACTTCAGTGAATACATAACCCGTAGGTTTCCAAATATTTTGCTTTTTATGTTTCTTAACAGATTTAGTACGTTTATTCCCATTTTGCACAAGATCAAGAAGACATTTATTCTAAACACCATCAAACATTGATTTATTACAAGTAGCACAGAGAATATCAGAATTTGCATTTGACAGAGACTGCTTAACATGAACATCACAAACAGGTTTAACAACACGATTCATTTTATTAACTTTCCTAGGTTGGGCTTCTACTTTATTCTTCCTGTTCCTACTTGGTGTTTGCGAGATCCTATCATTCTTTTTATTTCTGGATGCTTTGATCCGTAATTACTAGTAGTAGTAACCTTCACTCCTGTAGAAGACAACACAGGTGTGTGAGGATCTGAGTATTAGAAGACTCTTATTTTTATAACTGGTTAATGTTGTTGAGGATGTGAGAAAGTTCACAAACCTAACTTTTCTTGACATTGTTATGGCTGGTGACCAACAACCTTTTTAGTACTAGGTGTTATGCATTAGGGCGTATCTTGAACATATACAAGCAACTCTGAGTTCTTATGGTTTACTTACATGCTAGGTTCTAATTCTCCATCAACGGTTTGTTTCACCTGCTTGATGCGACTATTTCCGCGAGAATATTAGCTTGTTCTTTGGTGTTCTAAGATAGTTTATGTGATACTTCCTATTTTGCAATAACTCTAGGGGCACGGAAACCAAATCAGCTTGAACTATTGCCTGGAGCAATAGTGGTGGCAGAAGGTGTGTGTACAACATTTTCAAAAATTTCTTTCCTTTTTAATTTTCATAAATCAGTTTTCAATGATGTTATCACAAAGCCCTTATCTTGAATTTGAGCTTTTAAATCCTTATTTTCCATAGATTTTAAGTTTAGTTTGTTAATTAAAGAGTCACTTTGTTCTTTATGACGAAACAGTGTCTGTTTGATGAGTCAAAACTGATCTTTAAAACACGTTTCCACATGATTAATTTCATTACAAAAGGGCATTCGTTCTCAGTATGCAAATTAGCCACACTATTTTTCAGTTCCTTATTAATGGGCTCAAGATCACATTTATCAGGATTAACTTTCTCTTCCTTGGTATTCTCTCTCAAAGATTTAATAGTATCCTTCAACTTACAAATGGTTGTGTCTTTATCTTGTAGTCGAGTTTTCAAATCATGGATTTTAAAATAATCTTGAATTTCAACAACATTTTGATTAACGATAGATTCATCATTTTAAAGAACTTCTTGATTTAATTGCATTGACACTTCGAGAGAAATATAGTGTTTTTCAAGTTGTGAGTGATTTTTCAAAAGATCATTATATGCTTGTTTTGATTTGGAAAGCTCAGCATCAAGATTCAAACACTTTTCACACAAATCACACTTTTGCATTTTCACATTCACAGAATCATTATTCAAAAATAGAATTCATACAGTTATCCATAAATCTAGAGACTTTGGAATTTTGTAAGGTCCATCATTTTCCAAAGAATTTCTTTCTTAGCAACTTTCACAAAAAAATTTTATCAATGATAAACTGTTTTTTTTTTTAACAGGACGCTTCTATTTGAATCAAAAACTTTGTGTACTTCAGTTATTTCATTTAGAAGATCTTTATCAACACATGACGATGTTTTTAAAGGATTTTAGAAATGATTATATTTCATTGTTAAAAAAACGCCTTTGTATGTTCAAACCCCATTCACCTTCTTTAAAGAGCACTAGGTGTGTTCCACTTCTTATCCCTCTTGAGTCAAAACTGGGGTGAGGTGGAATTTATGCTCTTTTTAAGCTTGCATTCACCAAACTCACTTAGGTAGTTCACTGGGAACATCCACTCTGACTGGTGGTGAGTAGAAGGTCTCATGGTAGGATTGAACGTATGAAACCAAAATGCTTGTTTAGCTGATAATTCTTGTTGTGGAGAAAGAAAAAAAGTATTTCAAATCTTCTATTAGGCATTTAATTTTATAATAATTGGTTTATGAGAAATTTTCTTTACATAACTTCATGATCCTTTGGCCTTTTCAAAATATTTTTGATTCGACTCTCTTTCTTCCAAAATCAAATGTTTCTTCATCATCACATAACAGGCACAACAACATGTGTTTTAGTATTAACAGCACAAATCATTCCAAGGTTGGTTTTATCCGCTGAGCTTTCCTAAGGTAAAACGGATTTTGATAACCTAGAGCTTGTTTGTGTGTATTATCATAAAACGCTTACGGCTTAGTTAACATGTGCACTGTCTGAGCAGATTGACCCACTTTATAAACTATATTATCAAGTTCCTTAATCTTCTTTTCCAAATCAATTTCATTTTCCATATATTTATTTTCTTTTTCTTTGTATTCATTTTTGAAAACTATAAAAGTTTTGAATAAAGATTCATTCTTCTTTGATTTGTTTATAAAGATTTTGCTCAAGTGAGTCAATTTGTTCTTTGAGTGCAAGTTTCTCCCTAATCATATCATCTATTTGAGAATCAATCATTTTTTCACGACTGCTTAAATCAATATTAAGACGTTGTTCAAAAGTTTTGACCCTTTCCTAATATCTCTCTAGCTCAACGGTTATTGATTCATTATTCTGTTCCTTATTAGCCTTTTCCCAATTATTAACATGATTAATCATTTGTTCTAACATTTGTTCAATCATAGATAAAATCATTGAATTCTTGTGTGCCTGCAAGATTAGTATCTTGCATAGATGCTGTTGTGTTTCTTGCAAATATTGAGAATATGGAATGATATTGCTATCACTAGATATTCGTTATCTTGTAAAATCCCTTAACTGGTGATTGTTCAAATCCTGCCAATGCATGCATCACTTGATTATCCATATCATTTAGATAGGTTTCAGAATTTGGTACCTCTGAGATAACGTCAGAACCATAGTTGAAAATGTTGGCCATAAGAACCGCTTGTGTAGTCGAAGAGATCCATCACAGGCTGAATCAATAAGTATCGACGATCCCTCAGTCTGGAAAAGCAGCATTAAGAGGAGTTGAATGTATTGAGCTTTGATCAGCTGAATTCTTGGATCGGCAAGAATTGCGAGTTGCTCTCATCGAATATTTGTCCAGCTTTGCTTATCATGCTTTCTCCTTATACCATATGCATTCCTTGGTCACTTTGCTGAGTGCATTGCCTAGTCCATATGTCCTTCACCTGGGTGTTGTAGCATTTAACAATCTCTTGTACTGTCCACTTGTGTATTTCCCTTGAACTAGTAGCATTGCTCTTATAAGTATTACCAGAATAATTTTGCCCTTGTCTTCCCTGAACTTGTTGCACTGTAACCCTACCATCTTGAATAGTGGCATGGTTTCTTGGATTAGAGGAAGTTCTGAGTTGATTATTGGTAGTAGGCTGATCCTGACGAAGCTACAACCGTTAGAAAAACCATTGCTTTATTGAGACAAGCAATCGGATCATCTCCAGGAGCAAACACAGGAACAGCAAAACCAGAGTCTACAAACAGTGACTCAGTAATAAGTTGTGTAGGAGCTTGAGGTGATTGATAAGCAACCTGTGGAATTACTTGTGGAACAGTTGAGGTTTGATGATTTATTTGAGACTGATATGTATGTGATGGTGGAATGGATGAATGATTGAATTGAGTTTGTGATGGATAATGAGATGAGTAATGTTGATTGGGTTGAATTGATGCATGATGTGATGGTGAAAATTGTTGTTGAAGTTGTGGATTGTTGTAAGAATGTGGAATAAGGGTGAAGTGAGATGGTGTTATCTGTGATTTGCAACGAATGCAATACGGACTTCATTTGCATGGAGTTTGTGTTGTTCAAGATATGCATGAAGTTGATCAAAGTTGGAGGTATGCAAATCTTTAACAAGCTTGACATCAGTCACAACTTACTCCATTCAGGAGGAAGACTGTTTAAGAAACTTGTTATTACTATTGAAATTTGCTCCCATTTTCATTCTTGTAGAGGTTCAGGTCAGTTGATCAGCTGAATAATATGGCAGTAATACGTATGAAGTGATTCCCCCTTGATGTGAGTAAACTTATCAAATGCATTATATAGCTTACACTCTCTTTCCTACTTTGTTAAAGAGGTACATTGCATTAGTAACTGAACTCTCTCCCATAAATCTTTAGCAACTCTATGATGATTCATAAGTGAATAGATATCAGCAGGAAGACCTTGAAGAATGATATTGGTAGCTTTCATATCACAATCAGCTTGAATTTTCTCAGCAGCAGATAATTCAGCATATTTCTTTGTTCTCATTACGCCGTTCTCTTCAATCGTAGGCCAAATGAGTGTACCATTTTCAACTGATTCAAGTATCATTCTTCCGTGTTCTCTATTTTGCATGTATAATTCCATTCTACTCTTCTACGAATCATACAGGTCTTTGTCCAACATAGGTAGACGATTATCAGCACCGGAGAGTATCATGTACTCAACAAGAGTATTCTTTTGTCCAAGTGAAATCATTGGATCCATTTCAATGTGATAAGATTAAAAGGATCGAACAGTGATTGGAGGTTGTTGTGTTAAAGTGAGTATTGATTAATGAGGTTTGAGTCTTTCGGAATACACAGGATTTTACAATTCTTGATAAAACCGAGAAATCAAATATTCACGGGATTTTACAAATCAAAGAACAACCGTATAATTCACTTAACAAACGTGTATAGTTCGCCTGAGTCAAGCTTATAAATTACCTTCATAAACAGGTATGTATAAATTACCTTTACAAAGTTAATTGTATAAATCTCCTTTGATAAGTGACAGTATAAATCGCCTTAACAAAAACGAATGTATAAATCGCCTTTGTGAAATTATGGTATACATCGCCTGTTTGAAAAACTAAGGTATAAATCCCCTGTAGAAACTCAAAGGTATAAATCGCGTTTGCAAAATCACAGGTATAAATCACCTTTGCAAAATTACAGGTATAAATCGCCTGTTGAAAAAATTACAGTATAAAATCGCTGTTGAATTGAAGGTTAGATCGCTGGAAAGGAATGGTTAGATCGCTCTGACCAGCGTGAACAAGTATAGATCGCCTATAGGAACTGAGTAAATAAATCGCCCTGTGCATTGAACACGTATAGATACGTTCCAATACATCTTCGAAACTCAAAAATCCGATGAAAAGAAATCTTAAAAAGACACACTTTTTGACGTTTTACTCGATTTTTCTTATACAACTTAACTATCTAAGACTATTAGAACCTTAAAAACACAAACTTTAACGTTTTTGACACGAAAAATTTGAAATCAAAATTCTTGGTACAAAACCCTCTTTTTAACCAAAAAGACTCAAAAAGATGATATTTTTTATGGTTTTTGAAAGATTTTCTTATACTTCTAGTCTATACTAAGATAACTAAGAAAGAAAGTTATGATCTTTATGGTTTTTAAACCCTCAAAAAGTGAAAACTTTTTGAATAGATTCGAACCAAAAACACTAGTAAAACGAGTAGATAAAAGGCACATAAAACATACACAAACACCACATGGCTCTTGATACCAATTGTAGAATAAATTCTTAACACAGTATGGAATTGATTCACTTAGAGGTTTTAGGAGGAGAGAGAGATTTCGATGATGTTGAGGAGAGAGGGTGGATGAACACTTAGAGAGAGAAAGAAAAATGATAATATTAGCTTAAGTAAAAATGTGACAAATGAACAACCAACTCCCTCTCCATGTGTGGAGATGGTTTATATATGACATACAATGGCGGCCATGGACCCTTAGTGGGCTTATCCATGGGCCTTTGGCCCGGTTAGCTTTCTAACTTAACCATACAACTTATCTAACTATTACAAAGGCTCGTGAGATTGATAATGATCGTCACTTCACTAAAAACTGAATTCCTAACACACAGAAACATTAATGCAGACCTGCTGACCACACATATATCATTATCTTGAAAAGCCAATTTCTTTAGGATCAGTAACCAAGCCGCCAGTTTATCTTTTTTGTGGTAAAAACTTCGATCTTCGCAATATCCACTCGTTGCTTTTAATTGATATGTCTTGAACAATTTTATTTTGTACTTGATGTTTTATTAACTATACATACGAGGAATTCCTTTCTTTCCATTATGAAGTAACCGGGATGCCCAATTGACTGCTTGCCAAACACGAGTATAGAGTTATGGGACATTAACGTTCCCTATGATGAAAAAAATTCCCATTAGAAAAATCGTTACAGACCCCAACTTACACCAACTAAGCCCTTATTCCACACGCTCATAGCTAGATCGCACATGACCCAACTATGGCACATGATTCCACCGCATTTGTATGCCAACAAGACAAAGAACCGAGTCCCAAAATCAATACCTCTTTTATCAAGCTCCTTACGAACCAGAGTCTTCTTCAAAGCTCTCCACACGAATATGTTTACCTTCTTTGGCACCAACTTGTTCCAAAGCGTTTCTTGCGTTCCAGTTTCCACATGAAGAATCTTTTCCTCGATTAATCTTGATAAATCTTTAACCTTGAACTCCCCGTCCTCGCATAAGGTCCACCTCCATCTATCTCTACAAATTATAAGAAACAAAACATTTTGCCAACACGCATAACTAAGTCTTTTAACTCCTTACACACTCTACCCTTAATTATTCCTCACATTATCCATCACAAGCCACAGACTCATTCACCAATTTCCCCTTATCCTTAACAATACCCTTTTTATCCCTATCTAGATGAAACAAAACCTGGAAAATCTATCGCCTATTTTGATCTCCACCATTCTATCCGACTAAAAATTATTATCACAAAATATCCCCCAACACCCCTTCTACATGCCGATTGAAAACTCTAGTCCCAAACGGTCCATCTCTTCTCTTACCCTTACAAATGCTGCCACACCCCAAACCTTATTTCCCCCCTCACCACCCTACCCTAATTTTATTACCCACACCCTAGTATAAACACCATAAATACTTTTAATCACCCTACCCATTAACACCCCCTCCTTCTAAACATCATACATTTTCCTAATAAATCCAAGGTTTTTTGCCCGCAATGACCTAATGTTTATAACCCTTTCTTCCTCATGAAGTATAAAACCAAATCCCAATTTGACCCAAGACACTTTTTTCCTGTTTCCCCAACGCCACCCCAAAAGAAATTTTTTCTAATTCTCTCAAGTTGTTTCAACACACTCGAAGGAAAGTGGCAAGCTACCTAGAACCGATTTAACCAATGTTAGGCGACCGCCCAGAACTAAAGACATCTATTTTAGCTTTCTAATCAGCCAACCGACTCTTGATTTTCAACTACAAATTCCAGCATTGATATGCCTCATATTCTCACAAATCGGAAGCGTAGTAAGTAAAATGGAAATTCACCTGCACCACACCCATCACCCTGCCATATCCATTAATTCCACCTCGCTAACCCCAATACCGTAAAGCTTACTTTTATTGTAGTTTACCCTTAACACGGATACCTCCTTAAAACACTTTAAGATACACATAAGAGACTTAGCACTCTTATTATTCCAATCCCCAAAGAATATATTGGTCATTCCGCATTGAAAAGTGAGACACCATGAATTATTTGCTCTAACTTTTTAACCCTCTAAGAATACCGATTTTCCTCCTCTTTCATTAACATCATATTCACCCTTTCGTCCGCAATATAAATAGAATCGGTGATAGGGATCGCCATTGTTAACTTTCTCTCATAGGCCAAATTCCTCTGTCAGAGAGCCGTTCACAAGAATAGACATACACGAAGGCCGGAGACACACTTCCACCTATTTACGTCATTTAACCCTGAAGCCCATTCTATTCATTATATTTAATAATAAATTCCATTTAATGCTATCATACACCTTTTTGAAATCCACTTTAAATATAAGCCCCTTTTTCCTCGACCTCTTTAAGAAATCCATTGTCTCATTAGCTATTAGGGCGCCATCAAGTTATGTTTTTCTTCTTTTTTAATGCACTTTTCACTTCCTCTACCACACTACCCACCACTCGTTTGACTCTCTCTGCTAACATTTTTGCTATAATTTTATAATAACACCCGATGAGACTAATAGGCCGAAAGTCCCCAAGCCCAATAGGGTCCGGAATCTTACAAATAATAGTAATAAAAGATGAATTGCACCCTCTCGAAATCTCCATCTTTTCCCAAAACCACAAGACAGTCCTCATCAGATCCGACTTGATCACATCTCAAAATCTTCTAAAAACTTGTGAAATTTAAAACCCATCATGCACTGAGGAGACTTTATCACCCTCGCAACCCCGAATCGCTTCCCACACCTCTTCTCCGCTAAACTCATTCTCTAACACTCTTGCATCGTCTTCTGAAATCTTTTCTAACCTATCACTACAAAAGATCGGCCGAGCTTCCCTTCTTCTGAAAACAATGGTTTATAGTGCCTAGCCATCTCCATTTTAATTAGTTTTGGATCTTCACTCCACACATCGTTAATCACAAGCCCTTTTATATTACTTTTATTGTTCCTTCGATTAACGTAGGAATGGAAAAACTTTGAGTTCTCGTCACCTTCCACGTCCCATTTAATTCTAGCTTTTTGACGAATCATGTTACCATATTCATTCTCCATTTCCACCCACCTTTTTCTTGTTTCTAGCCACGTACTTCTCTCCACCTCAGTCAATGTTCTCCTTTCCGTTCTACTTCCCATCGACATTACTTCCTTTTAAGGACTTCGTTTTCTCTTATGGCCACCAAAACCTATCTTACTCCACCCCTTAAGGCTTCCTTACGTTTTATTCTATCTTGAAAAATTGCAATCGCGGCAAGAACTTCCTCCCTTCTTTCTTCCTTCCTCCATGAATGTTAATATTATCCATTCATCCATCCAATATTGAATAGTACGATAACGTACCTCCAATCTCTCGTCTACAGAAAAAATGGTTTTGGACCAAAGTTTAAATCAACGTTCTTCAACACTATTGGGCAATGATCTGATAATTTCCTATCCAATGCAACAACCAAGAGATTACCCCATAAATTATAGAACTTGTCGGTCAACAAAAACCGATCAAGTTTACTAAACTTTAGGCCATCATCACTTATCCTAGTGAATCTCCTTCCCCTATAAGAATTTCAACTAATCTTGAGTTCTATTATTGATCTCATTAAATACTCCCTTTATCTCCTTTCATTTCATTGACAAATTAATGTCAATTCTCGTTGTTTCTAACCATATTTAAATATCCAAAAATACACCAAGGACCCCTCTATCTATCTATAAGCCCCTTAAGCCTTTCTTAAAGCGACACTTTCTGTCTACTTACCTGCGGTCAGTAAATGCAAACTAAAAACACATCATCTACTCTTTCCCTTACACAACACCTTTTAAGCGCTATGAATCTCTCGTCCCCCACAAACCTATTTACATGTAAAAATCCTTGTATCTTAAATTAACATTAATCCCTCCTGAGTTTCTGATTAGCGAAAGTTTGAATAACGTACCTTTCCCGCCCCATAATTCTTTAACCTAAATTCGTCAACGACCTCACTTTGGTTTCTTGGTAGCCATAATAAATTTTCGACTTGCTCATCCGTAATGATTGATCTAATTAAACCTTTTTTCCCAATTCACAATACCCCTTACATTAATAGATATCAACTTCATTAAACAAGAATACAAGAACGACATAACATACCACGCCTTTAAATTAGCGCCTCTTCAGCCGCCACTTCCTCCTTACTATCCACTCGATCAACCGTCTTCCTCGACATCACGTCTTCAGCTAGCTTCCACGAGACGTCAATCATTTTCCCTATATCTTTCACTTGTTCCAGGTTTATATTACATCTCTTACTTTGAGCTTATCTTCTTTTGGAATTGCCAAACAGGAATATCCCTTTATATCCCTTGATTCCTCGTGATACTCTTTGTAATCATCTAAAATCCCTTTTTTTGTTTTCTCTCAAGCCTACCACTCCAACTCTCTTTGCCAACTCCTTAGCTTTAGTTATACTCCTCATTCCTATCTTTTTTTTGAGTTGTAATTTCCTCATCTACCTTACCCTTATTAAACGCCTTCTCAACCCCGTCTCCTCCAAATACCTCTTCATCGTATGACTTGCGCTTTTTCCTTGACCTATCACCCCTACTCCCCACTAAACTAGACAGCGAAACCCCTCTCTTTTCTTCCTATACCGTCGTGTTTTTCTTGCGCTTCAAATATCGTCATTTTTCTTTCTAGGATGTTATGATCCTAATTATACATTTCTGTTTCCTTACGTTATTTTTTGCTCCAACTTGTTTTCCCTCCTCATTAATATCTCGACATATTATTTTGTGTTTAGGCCTACCTTGCTTCCTAATTAGCGTGTTGTTAATTCTCACGTTTAGCCTACCCTTAAGGCCCATATCTTTATCTACCTTAAGCTCAAGATTCGAGTCCATCCATTATTCAATTCAATCCATCCTCTTTGTTATCACCAAACTCAACCCACTATACACATTGTCTGCCCCTTTTTACCCATTTATTAATTTTTCTATTGCCCCGGCCACCAGAACATATAATATTTTCCTCCCTAGTCCCTTTTCATCTCTACTGACTTTTCATTTCTCTAGCCGGCGCTTCTTTTTTGGAACTATCATCTTCATCATAAAAGTCTGTGCCAAAACTTTATATTTTCACCGAAAAACATGGACCCTTCGTCTCACCCAGGTCACATCTTTCATACAACCACCCCCCTCCCCCCATTAAAGTTTTTTTATACATATATAACAATTTGGTCTTCTAATATGAATATATTCATATCAACAACAAACAAAAACAAAGTATCCATGTTATGCTATCTTTCTTGTGCCTAGAATTAGAGTGTGTTCTTGTCTTATCCCAATACGAATTTCGTGTAACCCAAGGCATCGAATATGGTCGAAATATTGTATTAAGAAAGTGAATTATACACGATTCAAGAATTTTTCCGGGCAATCTTTGATTATCATGACCCTAAATACTAACAAACTACTTTTTCAAAAGAACTATCAAGAAGATAAACTTCAACCTCTTTATCTTGCAGGTCTGAACACATACCTTGGGATAATATAACAAGTGTTCCAATATCTAAGTGTGAGCTTTACCGGAATTAAAGTTTGAGAAGTAACTTTTACCAAATACCTTACCGACATCACTACCCTCATCTTCATCGCTTGATTGCCGTCCAAACTGTTGCCCACCACGGTGTCCTCTTTATCCCCATCGTCTATCTCTATATCAGTATCGCCTAACTTGTTTTCTCCATCCTTCGTGCCCTTCTCTTCATCATAAACTTTACATACCTCCTGAATGTCAATTAAAATTAACATATTAAAACAACACAAATAATTATTGAAATATATAATATCACTTTTAGTCATTATTTAAGTGGAACTTTATTAGTTATATTTTTAGAATTATATAAATTTCGGCAAAACATTTGAGCCAGACTGGTATAAACAAAAACAAAGACATATTTGGGTTGCCTATAAATTAGTTTAAATAAATGGGTGGCCGATAAGTAAAATGTTTAATGGTTGGACGACCTCCGGATACATAATCCCAAAAAAAAATTAATAATAATTTTAAAAATATGTTTGTTTTATAAATAAATGAAATTGATATATATTTTTTTAAGTAAAACATGAAGTAAAAAAGGTTATCGGTGCCACGATTATCACTATAATATGTATATCTAAAAACGTTATATATAGAGATGGCAAAAAACTCCGAACTCGACGGAGAAACTGATACCCGACCCTCATTTGATCGGGGAATCTTCGAGTTGACCGGGTATGAGGATGGGTGAGGAATCCCTTACACTGAAAAGCGGGTATAGTAATACCCTCGAATCCCCGAACCCGTCCCAGAATATATTTTCTGTATAAATAATATATAATCTTATCGGTTAATATAATATATCCTCTTTAAAAATATAGTGGTCATTATCGAATACAAACAGGCAAACAGTAAATATTTCTAAATTTTATTAGATACATTTTAAACTAAATTTTATTTGCATTCTTAAACAAAAATTGTATGGTTGAGTGTTACAGTAAGACATAATTTAAGTATTAAAATTAAAATGAACTTATGGTCTCAATTCTAAGCTATAATTTATATAACAACAAGCAATCCTACGTTATTATGTACCCATTTTGAACTGCTATAAAATGACATATTTTAAACATTGATGAGGTGTCATTTTATACACTTTTTCAGGGTCGTTTAACCCCTAAAATCGTGTGTTTATGCCCAAAATAGGTACTTAATTGTTCCTTTTCAGGTATTTCTCATTTGGAATACATTTGGATGAATTACACATGACTTGGGCTCATTTAGAGAAGAAACGGATGAGATTACAAACCAACACCAAGACTCTTGAGGATTTGTGCTCACAGAGCCTGGAGACGGCGTCACAAGCCATACACGACGCCGTCACAACTCATCAAGTGACGGCGTCACATATTTCAAGACGCCGCCAGCCCGCACCGACTCAAACGTAGATCTAGAAGATTCATTTTACGACGGCGTCACGATTAAAACGCGACGTCGTCGCGTCGATTTTCTTATATATACAAACCTGAATTTAGGGTTTTGAGTGTGTAACTTTAGAATAAAAAGAGGGTACGAACCCT
>BQNB010034559.1:2064-51517 GCA_026074375.1 Tanacetum coccineum
ATCAAGTTCAATATCAAAATCATAACTAAATTAACAATGTTAGAAATGATTTAAACTACAAAAAAAAAGGTAAACGAAGAAGAATCTTGTTCAAGTTATCCGGAAAAGACGAGCTTTTTAGCCTTTGAACTTCTCTTTCACCTTATGATGTTCCCCGTGTGAGGTTTAATTTCTAGTCTCTTCCAAGACTTTGAAACACGTTTCCACTATATTACTTTGAAAATGGTTTAAACTAAAAATTAAAATTAAACTAAACCTATTATATTATATAAATATACTATAAAAGGAAAGAAACGGTGTCGTTTTATACACTTACTACAGTCCCGACGACTTGGGCTAACTTTGGCCAATATCATTGATCCACATCCAGATCCAGTAGCCTTATTAAACAAACAAATGGGTGACGTTTGGCTTTTTTTTTCCTTAAAGTAGGCGGAAAAAAAATTGTTGGCACAATAGTGAAGAAAAAAGATATATTACAAAAATACCGATTTATTCAGATCAAAAAATACTCGCGGAAATTTCGATACCTAATAAACTTAAACTAACCAACAGGGGTCATAAACGTACAACTCTATATTTCACATTAATATATATATATATATATATATATATATATACTAAAAATGGCATTAAACGGTGTCGTTTTACGCTACTAAAAAACATAAGCCCAAATATATAACACATATTTACTCAAATCTCATAAAATTATATTAAAAAAAAACTCATATAGCAAAAAAAAGCAATTAAACACGAGATCCAACACATGAGCCCATATAAGAAAAAAACAAACTATTAAACATGAAACCGAAAAAAACAAATCCGCACAAAAGAAAATAAATAAATAAATAACGCCCCGCAGCAACGGAATTCGCGAAAAATTATGCCCTGCGGCAACGCTTCGGCTATGTAATCAAATCAGCCCAAGCACAACGCGCGAAAAGTCCAGCTATTACGCAATCAAAAACCGCCCTACGCTAAGAAAAAAAAAACTAACGGTCCGAGGCAACGCGATTCGCGAAAAATTATGGCCTGCAGCAAAGCGCCGGCCATGTAATCAAATCGCACAAAAAATAAGCCCCGCCACAACACGCGAAAGGTCCAGTTATTACGCAATCGAAAATCGCCCTACGCTAAGAAAAAATATATATTAAAAAAAAAATTAACACTCCGCAGCAACGCGCGGGCAATCATGCTTGTTAAGAAATATTTTACAAAAAAAAAAGAATTAAATTTTATAGTATTGTCGATATTTTACGCGGATATCATAATTATATATCAATAGTCGTATACTCTTAACTGAATGTGTATCTAGGGAATATGTTGATCTAGGGGTTCGGGAGGTTCACGGAAACCCCATGAATTTTTTTTACAAAGTGTCAATTTTGTCAGAAATAATGATTTTTTTAAGATAAACTCAATAAATTTGTAATTTATTTATATTTTTGTTTTTCTTTGCATCTGGTCACTGTAAGTTCTTTTCAAGTTTTGGTAAACTTTTGGGTTTTTAGATATACAGGTTACTAAACTATCAACTTTTATTCGCCTAAGTTACTAAACTTTTCTTTTATTCATTTGGGTTACTGGACTATCGAAGTTTGACTTTAAGGTTACCGAACAACAAAAGTGTATTCATTCAGGTTACCTCGTATACTGGCAACCGGGATATTATGTTTTGACCTTCTCCACGTCAGCTTTTTGTGGGCCTAATTATCCAACTCAGAAACTTATCAGGTTATTTGACATGTATGTTACTCAACTTTGCGAATTTGTTCGCTTAAGTTACTAAACTTTGTTGTTTTGTTCATCTAAAAATACCTCTAGAAAATACATGTTTTTATACACGTTTTTATCCATGTTTTTATATGCATTTTTATACACGCTTTTATACACACATTGTATACACGTTTTTATAAGTTACAACATAAAACCTTAAACTTTCTATAAGTTACACTTTGGTCCTTGTAGTTTCTGCAATGCTTCTCTTATAAAAACCGTGTATAAAAATGTGTACAAGAATGTGTGTAATGTGTATATAAAAAATGTGTGTATGAAAACGTGTTTATAAAAATGTGTGTATAAAAATGTGTAGATAAAAATGTGTATAAAAACGTGTGTAAAAATTTGGCAAGTTTAGTAACTAGTGACAAATTTCACAAAGTTCAGTAACTTATTTGTATCAAAAGTCAAATGCACGCTGGCAATGTAACCGGGAATCAACACTAGCAACCGGTCACCGATAGTTCGATACCAAATTTAACCGGTTTTGATAGTCTATAACCCAAATGAACAAAAAAAAATTAACTTACTTAGACGAACAAAAGTTGATAGTTTGGTAACCTATCTATTTAAAAACCCTAAACTCTTTACAGTCACTCAAAACATGAAACAATAATAAGCATGTTTTAGCACTACTTATTAATAAGTGGCTAATTACTCTTTTTGTGATTTAGCTATATACATAATAAAAGTTTCTAAGCCCGCGCGTTGCCGCGGGATGTTTATCAGGGTGAATTTGGTATACATCCGAAAGTATGTAGAGAACTCTACGTGAATCTGGTGCGAGCCAAAAGTCAACATAAATGATATGGTTACAAAATGCAAAACATCTGAAATTAAAAAACACTTTAGGCCAATGTCCACTGCCATTCGAATTTTTACCCATTTGACTCGTTTGAGATAAAACACAATCCAGTAGATCAATCATAAGTAAACAGGTCGAATTTGTCACTTCTAAAAATGCAGCCGCAAATGAAACGCATACCATTGTAAGTTGGTTTGGCGTCTTGTGAATTCTCTTCTCTTATGAAGAAGAGCTTCATTCTCATCAGCTTGAACTCGTTGAGGTTCTACAATATAAACCAAAGAATGCGCATTGAGCCTCACACCACATTAATCACCATTTTGATACTCGGGTGCTTTAATATGTCTTACGTTCTCATTGCCTAATCCTTCATGAATCATGGTAACATCCTTATTAGACAGAGTTCATGAGTAACTTTGTTGCACTACGTGTGGTATGAATCAGGGTTGTTCCAAATAGGTTGGTCAAGTTTGGCTTTTAATAATTAATCATAAAGATCGGCTTAAAAGAACATGTTTTGTTCTGTGTTCAAGACTGTAAAGCAGACGACAACGACTATAGTTCATGTGTTTATTTGAGTGAAAACAGTGAATGTAAATTAAAGGGAGTGTTTTGATAGTTGTATTTTATTACTACGATCATTTGCGTTATTCATAATGGTGATTCTTTCATAAAGGTCTGTGAGGAAAAGTTAAAAATACCTACGGTAACGAAAAATGATACCCAATTAATAGGTGTACATATTTGTTTGGTCATTTTCAAAAAAATTAAAGAAAAACTTTGCATCATTTATTAAAGAAAATTAAAAGGTGAAATTTGTACCTGGAGTGTCTTCTTTACTGCTGCTTGCTCCTTCATTGTATGCGGGTTTCTCCAAGATGGCATCGGCAACGATGCGGTATTTGGGTTGATATTGGGAACTGAACGCTTACCTGCATCCATCACATAGTTTGGTTAGCTTGTACATATAAATAGATTCTTGTGCTCAAGATTAACATATCTTTAATAAATTATGTATGCAAGACTGTTGCTGAAAAAAAGTTGACCTGTAATATGATTTCATTATGCCTAATTAATCTGCAAACCATTGTACTTTTCCTGCATTTTTGTTTGCTCCCAGAGCTCCACATTGTTATAGATTGCATAAAGAAACGCCTCACGTGGACCTTCCTTGTGTTTATCCCAGAGAGATATAATTTTTTTATGAAAGAGATTCCATGTTCCTGATACCGTATCTGTTATCCATACTTTATAACTCTGCATTCAAAAAACAATAATTAAACCTAACATCCAGTGCTAAATAAAGCAATTATAAATCGATAGTGGGGCTTACTTTTCGGTCATCCCCCCGGTCTGCATGCCCATCTTGAGCGAAATAAGCAAAAAATATTGGTCCATAGAAAGCAAACTCTAGGTCAATAACTTGAGCTGAATCTTGAGTCACCACAACAGAATTGGTATGTAAATCACCATGTATTAGATCTTGTGTTTTTACACAAAACCTGTGCAGTAGCCATTGATTTGCATAAGGAATAGCTTCCCAAACTTATATTACAGTTTGCACGCAAAAGAGAAATCTAACTAAAGAGTGAAAAAAAGTTGAGACTATACTTGGACTTCAGCTCAGCGACCTCGAGCTTTAAAATATTGCCATTTCGAACTGCCTCAGTATCAGTATCAAGATAAGGTGAAGTCCAATGGTTAAATTCTTAAATCTTGTAAGGAAGGATCTGAAAACACCACTTGCTTGGTCAGCCTACATATCTCTACGTTTGCACAAAATTCAGCCACTGCATGAAAAAAATGAGGTAAAGGCGTTAGTCATTTGCATCAAAGTATCCCATAGAATTGAAAGAGTACAAAGTTAATCTAGTCAGAAAAGAAACATTTTTGCTTTTAATGTTCTTCTGCATCAAATGTTCACCTGCATTTTTGTGATGTGTGGTGGTTAAATAGAGAAGAGATGTGTAAAAGAGATTATGTGTGGAGGCTCTATATATCTCATACCAATCAATGACATTGTTCTGTCGAAAAAAAAAAAACCAAAAATGATAAATTTATCTGGTATCGTTGTTTATGTGATAAGACTATACGATGTAACACTAAAAGTTGTCACTTTAAATAAGATCCTTCCTTTGTCATTGGCCATGATTCACCAATTAATCATACATATGGAACAGCATGGCCACATGAAACCTCATGTTCAGAGTTGCTATTTTGAGAAATCCCAACATTGACCATTTCAGAACAATACATGTTTCTAGTTTCATCATAAAGGCCTGACTCGACCTAAAAACGAATATATAAGGACTTTTTTTTCTGGTCTCTTCTTTCTAAATGGCATCTAATTAACCTTAGAGGCCATACACCTTGACTGATGAAATAAAACTATTAACATTAAGAATTTGAAATGATTAGTATTGGTTTTATAAGAAAACCTCCCTTGAGTTACTTCTGCGTACTTCACCCAATAATTTAACAGATTCTCGATCTCTTGCATTATTAGTATCCATACATAAACCATCAGTATAAGCTGGCGCAAATATTTATGTCAATACCAACTGCTGACAAACAATTTTCAGAGTGGTTGTCACAAAAGTAGTTATTTGAGGGTATCATATGGTAACTATTCTCTATCAAATAAGAATTTTGATTTTACAAATTGACCTACTCTTACATTAATCGGCTAAATATGTTTGTATGTTTCTAACAGTCTTACTACACACACTGACACACATCTTATAAGTACCCAAAAAGCTCACTTGTCTTTATATTTTTGCTAAGCTTTCACCTTTTATCCCATATTAACAAAAAACATAAATTTTCATTTTTTTCGGAGCTACTACATATTTCCTAAAGTGGGTATATAACACACAACGCCATATCAAATTGGAGTAAAGGGGTGTTTGCAATTCAGATTTACTTTTGCATTATTCACTTTGTTGGGTAATTTTTGCTGAAATACCAAACAAAGATAGTTCTAATTTGGGTTAGGTTCATAACACGTTTATGTAGATGGGTTAACAGGTTAATAAAGCAACCCGCTATCAAATCATTTCTTTTTCAAAGATTCAACAGATTGTATACTCTTCTAAAGTCCTAATTAGCACCCAATATTGGTCTGCTAGAGATGGTACCGAAAACTACTTATTTTTTGCTAAAACTAATACTGAGATGGGTTCAGCTTCAAGTTGAACACAAAATCCCAATCAACCTTTATATAAGAAACCTTCAAAATGAAAATATGAGAACACATAAGTACAAACAATCAGTAGTTACCGTGTTTTTCTATATGTGAATGAGGTTTTCATAAAGCACCATTGCAACTCTCTTCAAGGCCTCGCTTGATATCAGATGAGCCTGACATGTGCGCGCATTATGCTGACCTGACGCATCTCTTGATGTTGATAATTTCCTTCCTAGAATTTAACGTGAGCTCCAAATGTTGGTTGTGACTATCCTTAAAAAATATTAGATTCAATATCACAAAAACATAGGGAGCGTGTGGCTAAAAGCGTATTCTTTAGGACATTGTACTATAAGCTAAGGCAAAAACCATTTAAAAGATGTTTATTAGTAGCATTTGAAGTGTAATAAACGCTTTACTAATAAGTTTTGCTAAAGCCATGAGCTTTTTTAATAAGCTTAGCCAAACCTCCCTTCAATAGTACGATAAAAATATGTAATCTTGACCTTCAAATAGTAATAGATATGCTTTATAAATTAAAGTACTTGTACTTATAGTATCAAAGTTAAAAATTTTAAACAATTCAAAACTAAATTCTAGCATTTTCTCCTTTTATGAAATTTTATTACTGGGAAACACAAACTCCTAATAAGTACTCCTCCGCTCCCTAAATTACGTCAGTGTAAGAAACGCGTAACCACTACACCCTTCAACCAATCAAATATCAGCGTCACCCACTAAATTTAATAGCAACACTAAATAACTCGTAACAACAATTATAAAAGTTGGCCGAAATTTTGAAAAACCCATGAGCTGAAAAAGTGGCTGTTATAAGTAAAAAGTAGATACCGAGTTGTTTGTAGGATTTGCTCGTGTGAATATCCATTGGTTGAGCTGCTGCAGAGGGTATTAGCAGACGCTATTTGTTTCATTCAAACGTAAAAAGCTGGCTGCGAGCATCAGAAAGAAATAAATGCCTAACTCAATGTATGTCACATATACTAACAAATTAACGAAACACACCGCGTTCTAGAAAAGTAAATACTTGCCGTTTGATGTCACGGTCTTTGTAAATACCAGAACAAATAGCGCGTTTTTTATCTACAACCAATGATTTCTTCTGCATTTTGAATCAGAAAATGGCAACACCTGACAGTCGTTTTCGCAATTTGAGCATACTTTGGTTGCTGAATTACCTACTACGCTGAATTCCCCGTTTCCACTGCAAGATACGACCCATTTTCTCATACCCATTTCCTCAGTACTAACGAAATCCTAACTCACCAATCCGCCTTGATCTTATAATTATGAAGCTTCTGATGCTGAACCTCTAATAAGGAGCCCTACATCTTGGAATCTACAACCAACAGAAGTACTATCAAGATTTATCACATGTAGGCGCAAACGACACGAATAAAATACTATAATCTCCCTTCCATAATTTTATCCCTTATAACCACTAACACACAACATTTGATTCATAAAATGAACACAATATCTCTAATATTCAAAACCGACAAAGATGTTCTTTCACCTCAACTAAGCAATCTCATAAGCCCAAAAAAACCTTTTCAGCTTTAGAGAAACTAAATAAGCTCATAAGGTGGGAAAATACGCTAATCCAAACACCCTCTAACATAATTTGAAAACTTTTTTCCTCACCCTAATCGTAGATACTCCTCCAAAAAATAAAAGAATAAATTAAGTAAAATCAAACCATACTCAAATCAATATACATATATGTAGATGCTAAAAGATTGATACTTACAAATTACAACTCGATGCATGCAGTTTCATGAACTCTTTTGTAATACTGCTGCTCTCCTCCTCTCCATCTTAATATGTAATTTCTCCTTTTTCTCCTAACCCAACCTAGTAGCTAAAAAAATTTAAGATATAACTAAAGTTAAAATTTTCCTCAAAAAATAGCATGCAATTTGAAAGGCATTACATACCTGTATTGCAAAGTTCATGTAGATCTTGAAAGTAGTAACTTACATCAACCAATTTTGAATTTTTGATCGACTATTTTTAGAGAGAGAAAGCAATAGAGGTGAGTGAGAATGAGTGCGGTGGAAGAACAGGTGATATGGTTTGGTGATTGGTGGGATAGAAGAAGGAGATGGAAAGGAGGAGAAGGTGGAGACAACACGTATAATGATACTTGTTTTTTACTGAATTGAGAGGAGGGGAAGAGATAGTAGGATTGAGAAGGTGAAGCGACACGCGTTGATAGATGAACAATAATAAAGATTCGGGTTCTCTTTCCGGTGGGTTCCGACCTAACTCCGGCGGGTTCCAGCGGATCGACTCGGGTTTGCATTAACTGATATAAATGTGGCACGATTTACGATTTCTGGCTTTTAATATATTTATAAAATTATGAGTGCTGATGCTACATACATAATTTGTGTACATACATGTGCCGCCCATGAATAACAAAAGAGATATTAGTCATTTTCATGGTCCCGGTGAATTATGTAACGGCTCTTTTTTCCTCGACTTTTATGTTACTTCAATTCAATTATTACTTTTACAAACGATGACAATTAAGTTGCTGACAACTATTATTCTATTATTCTATGTTTTATATCTACTTTATCATTTTTACCCAAAAAAAAAAGTAATGTTATATCCTCCGTAACTTATTATATATCATAATGTTTTAACGACGTCATTTTTTATCGACTTGGTAAACGACTACCAAATGATGACATGGAAGCTAAGATACGTTAAGGCTTATGTATTCCCTTTCGATCACGCGTAATGGCAATGGTTAGAGCTGCTTTTGGTTTTTTTCTGAAGCTGGCGTTCAAGTTCGCTGGACATGGAAGGGAAGAAGATGATACCCGAAGGTAAATATGCTGCTTTCAGAAGAAAAAAACTACGGCAAGCAACCGTGCATATACGCATAGTCATTAAATAGGAGGCTTATTTCAATAAGTTATGTTTATTTTCTTGCTAAATTTTTTTTAGAACTAGGACCACGTACAAGAACTGGATATGAATTACACCTATTGATAACCACAAGTATTAATTATACGTGACAAAATGCATGTGCAAAAATAGCTAGCATCGTATAAATGGTCCTCATATGTTTTTTTTTGGGCTTGAATTCTCATTGTTTTGTCATTATCATTTGAATGTAAGACAAATTCTAAAATAACTTGTGTTCAACTGAGAAATTAGTGAGAATTTTTTAAAATTAAAATCTTTCTCCATCAGAAAATCATTAGCTTTTAAAAGATAAGCTCGTCTAGAAAGAGCTTTTAAGATCAGCTTAACCTTTTGGTAAGACGAATTACATAAATACGTTTATTTTAAAATTTGTTAATTTATTTGTTTGATCATTTAAGCTTGGAGCTAATCTGTTAAACATGAAAAAATTAGGTCTCCAGCTTCAACTTTTATATATGTAATGGTCACGAGTGAAGGTGAGATGATGGCACCCTTCACACATGAACACCATTACGGATGGTAATTTTGGCGCGCCAAGATCAGGTTCTTAGGTTGGTTAAGTGCAGTGGACCAGTGGTGTAGTCGTGCAGACGACCTAACGAAAACCAAGGAAAATATGGTGGTTTAATTATCATTTTTTTGTTTGTGAGTGTGTGTGGAGCGTATATTTGGGGTATGTTTATATAAAATAATTTATTTTCATGTGTTTTGTTGGGTGGTTACCATTATACTATGTTGTTGTTAGATGATATGATGAAAAACTGATGTGACGCTGTGATAGAAATGAGACAAGACATGACACCGAACCTTGTAAATATTGTTTTGACAACTTAAAGTTCCTAATTTTTTTATCAGAAAATGTAACACAAAATGATGGTGTAACGAGCCTTTAAAAAAATGGTGTGGGGGCCTCGACTAAAATGATGTTGTAGCGTCTTTTTCTTTCATCTTGTGGTAATAAGTGATTATGTAATTTATATTTGTCAATTATATATGATGTTTGATGTCATATCAATTTCATTATCGGATATACTTAACCTAAAGTAGGTTATGATTTATCAAAAAAATCAATCTTATTAATGGTAACTTTAGACTCTAAAGTTTAGAGTATACACGACATTGATAAAGATAACAACACATGTTTGTTTGTTTGTTTTTTAAACGGCTTGTTAGTTGTTAGTGTTTCAAGTCAAGCAGTGACATTCAATTGGGCAGTATGCTGTACCCTGAACCCGTATGTACAACACATATGTTTTGAGGTTGTAGTTCATCAACATACTTACTCATGGTTAGGAAGAAAGGTAGTTTAGTTTTTCTTTTTTTTAATATATATATATATATATATATATATATATATATATATATATATATATATATATATATATATATATATATATATATATATATATATATATATATTGTAACTTTATTTTCAGCATCAAATTAAATGAGAGAACTGCGAGAACTCTCAAAAACATACATGCACGTCTTCAATAATCGTATTTCTGCACATATGTTTTAAATAGAACAAATATGTTTTTTTTAAACATATTTGTTCTAACGAATTTGATGAGAAATTAAAAATACAAATTTTTTCTTTAAATGTGTGCATATTCAAAGAAAACATGTGTATTTCTAATTTCTCATCAAATTCTTTAAAAAATATGTTTTTTTAAAACATGTTTGTTCTACTTAGAACATATGTGTAGAAATACAATTATTGAATACGTGCATGTATGTTTTTGAGAGTTCTCGTACTTAATTTGATACTGAAAATAAAGTGCATATATATATATATAATATATCAGGGTTCTAAATAACGCGCCATAGCGTCGCCATAGCGCAAAACGTGGCCTCCACATTACAAAACAGGCCAAAGCGTCGTCTCTAGGCGCGTGCAATATAGCTTCATATAGCGTGATAAAGCGCGCTATAGCGCATAGCATGGCGAGTTTTTTGAAGTGTTTAAGGGATTTTCTAAAATTTGAGATTTATGCTTGGATTTACTAATATTTTGGATTGATGCTTGAATTTAATAATATTTACTACTTATATTATTCTAAACTATGATATTTTTTTTTTAGAACGGCAACTTTATAAAAAACCACCAGCAAGAAGCTAAAAAATTACAAGGAAATTAAATAAGGATGCTGAATCCAGCTATCCCAACGAAAAGTACATTTACTTCTAGCACTACACCAGTTAAACGAGCGCAAAACTATATCATCGAAAAGAACATATTTCCGAGGCTTTTTTGCAGCGAACAATAACTGGTTTCTGAAGATCCATATGCTCCACCACATAACATAAAAAACACCTTCTAACACTCCTTTAGAATTGGCTGACAACCGAATCGAGTTAAACCAAACGAACCAAGAGTGATATGAATCAAAAGGGATCCACGCTTGATTCCACCATCTACAAACTAACCGGGTGACGCCTACAGCCATGTCACATCGAAACAGAATGTGGTTCGAATCTTCCTGATCAGTGCAACCAATTGGGCAAGAAATCGGAGACACTAAAACGCCCCTATGAACCAGATTTACACGCGTTGGCAAACGATCCAAGGAGACTTTCCAAGCAAAAATATTAATTTTGATCGGAATGGACCTAACCCACCTTGTAGGGGAATCTGATTTCGGAAGAAAAGTTTCGTCAAGAAGGTTACGGACATCTTTAACGCGAAAGACACCATCCCCGTTCATATCCCAAACCCATCTATCTTCAGAATTTGAAACAGAAACCGATCCAAGAATATCATTTAATTGCGCAAGTTGAGAAGCTTCCACTCCTCCTCTGACCATACGGCGAAAAGACGAAGCAACAGGAACTTTCAGCTTGATATCCACATAACAATCTTTATCAACTTCCAGCGCATACAGACGCGGAAACTTATGGCAGAAACAATCATCACCAATCCACAAATCTGTCCAAAATCTTGTGCACCTGCCATTTCCAATCTTTATTTTACAATGGGATAAAAAATCAATACCTTGATCTTTGAGCACTTTTACTTCTTTAACAATAGAACACCAATTAGAAGGATAGGTAGCCAAGAGATCCTTCCAATTCGAGCCGTGACAAGCATGAATAAATCGAGACCAAAGAGAATTCTCACGAGATATAAACCGCCACACCCACTTTAATAAAAGCGCCCTATTTAGAGCGTAAAAACTAGAAACGCCTAAACCTCCATGCTTCCTTGGCGCGAGCACCTTAGCCCATTTCACCCACGCTATCTTCCTATCATTATCCTTGCTACCATTGAAAAAATCCCTTCGAATAGCCTCCATTGAGCTCAAAACAGCCTTGGGAACCTTATATAGCGACATATTATAAATAGGAGTAGATCCAAGAACCGACTTAAGA
The DNA here is from genome assembly GCA_026074375.1 of Tanacetum coccineum. Classification (NCBI taxonomy): domain Eukaryota; kingdom Viridiplantae; phylum Streptophyta; class Magnoliopsida; order Asterales; family Asteraceae; genus Tanacetum; species Tanacetum coccineum. Next base: position 14,166 of record BQNB010034559.1, read on the forward strand.
AGAGTAAGCCGGCCCCCAATAGAAAGGGTCTTAAGCTTCCATTTAGATAATCTAGTCTTGAGCTTATTAATAGACTCATCCCATGCTTTTATCAAAGAATTATTCCCACCGACGTTAATACCTAAATATTTGAAGGGCATTTTCATAACCGAACAACCCAACGAATTAGCAGCCTCAAGAACTTGGGAAGAAGGAACACCCACTCCAAGCAGATTGCTTTTTCTAATGTTAATAGATAAACCGGACAACAAGGAAAAACAGTGAAGCGTGTGCATGATACCTCTAATATTAGTTTGAGACCATTCGCCAATAAAAACCGCGTCATCCGCATTTTGATATAGGTTTTAAAGTTTATGATCACTTGTGATATATTATACATAGTGGTTAGGGGTTTAGGATTTTGGTATAGGGTTTAGTGGTTAAGAATTTAAGGTTTATGAAATAAATTTTGAATTTTATGTATATATCACTTATGATATTATACCTAGTGGTTAGGGGTTTAGGGTTTTTGTTATAGGGTTTAGTGGTTAGGGGTTTAGTATTTTTGGTATAGGGTTTAGTGGTTAGGGGTTTAGAGTTTTTGGTATAGATTTTAAATTTTATGTATATATCACTTGTGATATTATACCTAGTGGTTAGGAGTTTAGGGTTTTTGGTATAAAGTTTAGTGGTTAGAGGTTTATGGTTTTTGGTATAGATTTTAATCTTTATGTATATATCACTTGTAATATTATACATAGTGGTTAGGGGTATAGGGTTTAGTGGTTAGGTGTTTAGGGTTTTTGGTATAGCGTTTAGTGGTTAGGGGTTTAGGGTTTTTGTTATAGCGTTTAGTGGTTAGAGGTTTAGGGTTTTTGGTATAGGTTTTAAAGTTCATGTAAATATCACTTGTGATATTATGCCTAGTGGTTAGGGGTTTAGTGTTTTTGGTATAGGTTCTAGTGGTTAGAGGTTTAGTGTTTTTGGTATAGGTTCTAGTGGTTAGAGGTTTAGTGTTTTTTGTATTTATTTTAAAATTTATGTATATATCACCTGTGATATTATACCTAGTGGTTAGGGGTTTAGTGTTTTTGACCGAGTATTGCATTTTAGCTTTCTCCTTAACTTTCAAGACTAAGCGTTTGCAAGACTTAATTTTTTTTGGTGAAACCTAATATTAAAATATATATATGAAATATACAAAGCAATTAAGCCTAATATTTAATTGGTGAAACCTAATATTAGAAAACACATAGGTCATAATGTATTAAAAAAATATACAAAGCAATAAAATATCACAGATGATACTAAAAGTTAAAAAAACATACTTATTTGTTTATGAAATATCACAAGTGATATTAGACGTGTCATATAATAAATATCACATGTGATATTAGACATTAACTATGTTTATGAAATATCACAAGTGATATTAAACATGTCATATAACGAGGGTGATAGCAGCCGCACGTTGAAATTTTTAAGCAATTCGAATCGGGTTAGTCGGGTCCAAATTTTTATTCGGGTCAACCTGAGTACCCTGAATACTAAATAAGGTCTGGTATCGGGTTGAAATTTTTGGCTACCTCAAAGTCAACTGATAAAAAGGGAAATAACCATTTAAGCCGTTATATGCAAGACACAAATGATAAAAGTAAATGAAATGGCGGGATGTATGATAATAATGAGGACTAGAAATCTCAAATAATAGCACCAGACATATCTAAATATTTGACTTAAATATTTTGTTAAAGTAACAACAAGCTATAGAAAGTATCAACTATTAAGTGTACCCACATGAAGAAAAATGACATAAAAGAGGCTTGGTTGCCAATCTTTTTTATGTGCAATTCTCTTTACATTCTTCATTATTTGCTTCAAGTGACATCAAAATGCAACTTTTTTTTATAACAGGTATCAAAACAGTCTAATTTCTAAGAAAATCAAGAAAATCATCTTCTAAAAGATATGAATTATCATTCAAACACATGATATGAAACAAGTACCAAAATTTCAACATCTACACAAGGAAGTGGCTAGTGAGACTTGATCTTGAAATTGAGTTTACCAAAGCAAATGGGTCCCACTCGATCTAGCTATTGACCCATGTCAACTTGAACTCCACATCACTGCTGTTGACACCCAAACTTTTTTGTCGGCTTTATTGTGGACCCTTTTGTGAGAACCCAATGCTTGAGCCGACCTAAATTTCTTGTAGCAAATCGCGCAAACATTGTCCTTGTATCTCTTTTTCGACTCAAGTAAAATCCCAGAATCAGTACCATATCTGTCCTCAAAGTCTTGTTCACATGACCTTGGTATCTTAGCCGATTTACACTTCACCATAACTGACCCAACCCGATTAGTTTTCAGTTGACCCGGCCCATATCTAACAGTATGAAATCTTGATCACATGACCTTGGTATCTTGATCACAGTCAAGTCTTACCACTTGTATATCTATGCATATAAAGACTGGAATCAACTGGTTTTTGAACAAAAGGATGATTATGAAGGCTCAATAACTGGCACAGCTGTAAATATACGATGCCCAACTCGTAGCTGGAAACATAAAATTACAACATCTCAGGCCACTATGACAACAAATATTAAATAAACGGTTTAGGAAGGTGATTGCTTACATACTGACGCCAAGCTCACTGGAAAATGCAATGAGCAAATTTAGGTTTCTCATATTCCCTGTAAACAAAGCATAGTAACAGCAACAACTGATGTATCAGTAACCTCAATAGCAAATCATATTACCAAATGTTCCCTAGTAAACAAAGCACTTAATAACCCTAGTAATTTTACACTACGAGAGCTTGAAGAGGGTATGCACGTGCATACCATCCTTTAGCTGTAGATCCGCCCCTGCACATAATTGAATAGCTAACTCATAGCGATCAGTACAAAATTAAACAAGGTATAAGGGCGATTAACTTCTAATCACCGATTACTAGGCCTGTTTCTGCAACATTGGTTGTATTCATTTGCAGAGATGAGAAAACTAACCGGACTCTCAATCTTCTCTTTCAATACCTAATCCTATTTCTTCGTTATATACACTTTCTTACGTTGTTTAACACTAAATACTGCAAGATTAATTTTTGTACATAACAAAATTAGTACAATTAAAGCCTACAACAGCCAAACACGTAACTTACTCAATGAACAATCGTTTACTTTGCTCAACAAACTGAAGTAACTAGAGCATAAGCAAAACTTTCGAACACTAAATTATACTGATAAACTTAAGAACTCTCATGACAAGACCATTGTTGGATGTGATGCAAAAGAAAGTATCTCATATATGTAATATAAGCAATATATCATTGATAGGTAGCACTCAAGACGAATCATTAGCTAGCTCAACATGATACTTTTAGGCTTTTATATTTCCTTACATTACATGTGTAGATGATGGACGAATACTTAGCATGCACAATCCACGACATTTTTAACAAAAAAACGCATAAAACTCAATCATACACTTTGTAAAACACTTGTTCTACAAATGCATTCACAACATTTTTACAAATAAAAACACACGATTGAGTCTGTCATTTCGTCAAACACTTTATCTACAATTAAAATCGAGGGCATTTTTAAAAAAGTCCAGAAATTTGTTCAACACTTGGTCTACACATGCCATCCAAAACAATTTAAACAAAACTCACACAACTTAGTTAGGCATTTCAGCGAACACTTTGTCTACACATCAAATTCAGAACAAATTTAACACATTACATAATGTCAATCACGATGTATTTAACAAGCATCTTAGAAGCACGAAAACCTGTCACGAAAATCTATTATTCAGCATCAGTTTTAGTTGTGATTTGTAAAATTAAAAATTTAAGTTATGCAAAATTAACTAACCTCTTTATCTCAGTTGATATACGAATATCACATTCTGACAACAAGAATATCACAAATATTTAACAAATTTAACAACCATCTTAGAAGCAACTGGAATGAATAAAATCTTAAAATGTATAAGCGTACCATCATCGGCGTTATGAATCGATTCGTTTTGAAACTTTTTTTTCAAGATCGGTTGATTTACTAGTTTCATGTTGCATTTTTGGGTTAATTTTGTGATTTTCATGGTTAATTTGTGCAGATTTTTGTATCTTTTGGTTAGGGTTAGATATGTAGAGAGAGTATGTGTGTGATGTGTGTGTTTTTTGGGACTGGAAATTGGGGGTAGTTGGGGTGTTTACATATTTACATTTTTAGTCCCTCTGATATGTTTCAAAATTTGGCAATAATGGTCCCTCCGTGTTTTTTATCATTTGATCAAATTCTATGTAATCAACGGCTCAGATCTGTCCCTTAGTATGTAGGACTAGTTTCCAAAATAACTTGACTCGTGGTGGTATAGCATTTTATTACGAGTACTTTTTAATGTATTTATTGAGGTTTTAGTTTCTATATTTAGATGAATGCTTTAAATTAGGAATATTAACATCCGAGAAAATAGGAGTATTAGGTGTGTTAAATACGCTTGCCACTAGATCCTCTATCATTTTTACAATATAAAAATCTACTAATTATTTATTTCTTTTTGATGATTATAACTTATTTATTTTTAATATTTAGAACGGCACCACACATGAAATCCGACCCCCGATTTAAACCATCCAAACGGGCAGGCCCCGGGACTCGAACCACTAGGAGGGACCCACGAAGGGAAACACCTAGAACTCACGGCTTCGCATTAGAAAGAAAATCTGGATTTTTCATTGTCTCTTGCGAGACTCGAACCCAAGAACAACTCTCCCCTAAGCTCCAGAAGGAACCCACGTGGCCAATTGTGCTAAGACAGTTGGTTTTTGATGATTATAATTATTTCTAAAACATTATATTATATTTTATCTTAATTAAGTGTTGATTTTTCAATTAATTATAAATAAAAATGTTTCACAAAAGAAGAAGAGAAATAATGTATTTTGTTTCAGTTTAGAGTCTCATTGTGTGAAATTCATTTTGTTGACTTTATTGATTTAAAAATGCAATCTTGGAAATTAGGGGGGAAAGCTATATTTAAACTTTAAATTAAAGCAATGTTTTAAAACCCGGTTTGACTCCGGAGTGGTGACCGGTCCGTACTAAGGCGGCTTTTTGTTAGAAATGATTTTTGGTTGACCCGGGCTAAACCGCCAGACTGGAAACCGGCCGCCTCAACAATTCCGAAAAGAAAAGAAGGAGAAATATGTAATTGGACATTTTGGTTGACCATATGCTTTATAATCTTGCTACACATCGACTTATTAAGTATTTTACTTGTATGATAAGATACTTATTTATAGAAAAGATTTATATACTTAGGAAAATATTGTAAGTAGACTAGGACTCCTTGGAGTATAAAAGAAGGTCCTAAGGCATAGAGTTTGATATAGGTTTTCAATACGTTTTTCATAGCTTCAAGGTTTTGTAACCCTAATACTAGTAGAGTATTCATATTATTATCATTAATAATATTGAGGCTTATTTGTTTATTGTATTATTTATTATGTTACTGTTTCATTAAGCAAATTCTTCTTATTATTAAAGATTAGATTTCTCATAATCTTTAATACATTTAAGCAAAGCTTCTACTAGTTGTGTTAGATTTATCTAATATAACTAAACCTTAATAAGGTTAAGGAGTAAGATCTATTAAAGTGGGATCAACATACTTGCTACATTAAAAACTTCAAAGCCTAAGGCAAAAGGAATTGTTTTTCATGAGCCAAGTACAACAACAACAAAAATACCTAAACAACAATCACAGGACAAAGGTAAAGGTATAATGGTTGAAGAGCCTATGAAGTCTAAGAAGAAAGATCAAATCAGGCTTGATGAAGAGGCTGCTTTAAGGTTACAAGCTGAATTTGATGAAGAAGAAAGACTTGCAAGAGAGAGAGCTCAAAAAGAACAAGAAGCCAACATTGCTTTAATTGCAGAATGGGATGATATTCAAGCTAAAATTGATGCTGATTATCTATTGGCTGAGAGATTGCAAGCAAAAGAGCAAGAAGAGTTGTCTGATGCTGAAAAGGCTACATTATTTATGAAACTCTTGGAGAAAAGAAAAAAGCACTTTACATCAAAAAGAGCAGAAGAGATAAGGAACAAACCACCAACACAAGCTCAACAGAGAAAAGTCATGTGTACTTACCTCAAGAATATGGAAGGACAGAAGCTCAAGGATTTGAAGAACAAGTCTTTTGATTATATTCAGAAGATGTTTGATAGAGCTTTCAAGAGGGTAAACACATTTGAAAACTTCATAACAGAGTTAGTTAAAGGTAGTTCAAAGAGAGCAGGAGAAGAGCTGACTCAAGAGAGTGCTAAAAGTAAAAGGTGGATGATGATAAAGAAATAACAGATCTTAAACAGCTAATAAAAGTTATTCTTGATGAAAAAGAGGTAGCAATTGATGCTATACCTTTAGCTGTTAAACCTCCAAAGATTGTTGACTGGAAGATCCATAAAGATGGAAAGAAAAGCTACTATCAAATAATAAGTGCTGATGGAAGTTCAAAGATGTACTTGGTCTTTATTCAGTTGCTTAAAAGTTTTGACAGAAAAGATTTGGTAGAGCTATACAAGTTGGTAAATAGTAAATATGGATCATCAAGACCAGTGGAGGATTTAGATTTGTTGCTATGAGGAGATTTGAAGACAATGTTTGATCCACATGTAGAAGATGAAGTCTGGAAGATGCAACAAAGATACAAAGTGTTGAGCTAGAAGCTATATGACTCTTATGGAGTACATTGCTTGAGTTTGCATTCTGGACAGATTTATATGCTGGTGGAGAAGAAATATGCCCTAACACCATCTACAATTACAGATATGTTGAATAAGAAGCTTCAAATTGATTATCAAAGTGAAATGGCATATGAGCTTCTTAAATTGATCACAAAACAGCTTAAGAATCCATGAAGTGTTTGGAAGCATCCTCTTGGTGATGATTAAGCTTTTAATGAAGAAACTTGATGATTTTGATGAAGAATATCAAGTTTAAGGGACGATTGTTGGGATTAAAAGTCTTCTTGATACTATTGGAATTACTGCTGTTAATGCTGCTCAGTTGAAGTTAGTACTGCTCAGGAACTTCAAGAAAATATTCTAAGTAGTTACTACTGCTAGTATAAAAGTTAATGCTGCTAGAGGAAGTTACTACTGCTTGTATAAAGACTGCTTGAAGTTAATGCTGCTGATGAAGTTAAGACTGCTCAAGAAAATATTCTAAGTGGTTAGTACTGCTAGTACAAAAAGTTACTACTGCTAGTGTAAGTTACTACTGCTAGACAAAGTTAAGACTGCTCAGAGAAATACGCTAAGTGGTTAGTACTGCTAGTACAAAGTTAATACAGTCAGTATAAAGTTAATGCTGCTGAGGAGTTACAACTTCTAGTGTTAAGTTAGTATTGTTAGTTAAAGTTAGTACTACTTATATGATTTGTATTAATTAAGTAATTTACTTATATGATAAGATACTTATTTATAGAAAAGATTTGATATACTTAGGAATATATTGTAAGCCGTATAGGACTCTTTGGTGTATAAAAGGAGGTCCTAGGGCATAGAGTTTGATATGATTTAGATACGTTTTTCATAGATTCATAGCTTCAAGGTTTTGTAACCCTAATACTGTAAGAGTATTCGTATTATTATCATTAATAATATTGAGGCTTATTTGTTTATTGTGTTACTGTTACATTAGCAAATTCTTCTTAATATTAAAGATTAAATTCCGCATAATCTTTAATACACTCAAGCAAAGATTCTAATATAGTTGTGTTAGATTTATCTAATATAACTAAACCTTAAGCAGGCTTAAGGAACTTGATCTATTAAAGTCAAGGACCATCAAATCTTCCTATGGTTCCTTGAGGCGGCTACGAGCTGATGCCATCACAAAAGTCTAGACCCCATCTCTTAATAATCCTGACGTCGTCTCATGGATTTGCGATGCCGTCTCCATCGTCTGTTTGTGGTTTCTTAATGACATTTTGTAGAGCTGTTGTCTTGTCCGTTTCTTCTCCAAATGAGCCCAAGTCACATGTATATCCTCCAAAAGCCATCCAAATGCTGAAAACACTAAAAGAAGCATTCAAATACATAATTTAGGCATTTATGCATGATTTAGGGGGTTAAATGACCCCTAAAAAGTTTATAAAATGACACATCATCAAATACCCCAACACTTAGTATTTGCTTGTCCTTAAGCAAATGGACTTTTCTACCTAGGCAATAGCGATAAATGAGGCATTTAACCTACTCTTTAATGGTATTTTATGACACAACCTCCTAGACCTTATAGTTAAAAACACGATATTGATATACTAGCACCTCGCGTAAGTGTTTGGGAATTCTCTTTTTCTCTCAGGTATATAATAAATTATAAAAATGTGGGAAACGGAAAATTAACACTCATTTCTTGTCATAGCATATAAATTATCATATTTAGTATTATGTTGACCCGTTGGGTCATATTTGGTATTATGGTGATCCGTTGGGTCAGATTAAATATATGTTAATCGCTGGGTCATATTTAGTATCATGTTGACCTGCGTGGTCATAGTGAGTATCATGTTGACCTATGTTATCATATTTAGTATCATGTTGACCTGTGTGGTCATATTGAGTATCATGTTGACCCATGTTATCATATTTAGTATCATGTTGACCCGTGTGGTCATAATGAGTATCATGTTGACTCATGTTATCATATTTAGTATCATGTTGACCCATGTAGTCATAACTAGTATCACGTTGACCCGTGTGGTCATACTCAGTATCATGTTGACGTGTATGGTCATATACAGTATCATGTTGACACATGTTGTTATCTTCAGTATCATGTGGACCCGTGTGGCCATACTCAGTATCATGCAGATCTGTGTAGTCATACTTATATTATGTTATAGCTTAGTATTATGTTATAGCATATTTTCATTACTCAGCTAAGTTTTAGTATTTTTCCTTAGTTCAGTTTTAACATTATGCCTTAGTTTAGATTTAGCATTGGGTTAAGTATAGTTTGAGTATCTAATTCAGCTTAATATAATGTTAAAGTCAAGCAATGGTATTTAGCTCAGCCTTAGTCTAGATATGGATATCATATATGAATAGCTCTATACTTAGCTCAGCAGTCATGCATGTAAATATGCTTAAATGTACTTACAAATGTTTATGATGTGTTCCATGCACTTTAATCAGTTTTGAATGGAGATCAATGCTTTATGCATTTAGTAAAGCGCACGAAGTGTTTTATGCACCCAGACAGTATAGTACTATAAGTACTCAATCAGTATGTTCTTATGCACACGGTCAGTATAGTGCTTATGCACTAAGCTAGTATAGTACTATAAGCACTCAGTTAGTATGTGCTTATGCACATAGTCAGTATAGTGTTTATGCACTCAACCAGTATTGTACTATAAGTACTCAGGCAATATTATGTTTTATGCACTCAGGAAATAGCTTGGCATATACACTCAACATTATGTTTATGTACCCAGTATTATGCTTTATGTACTAAATATCGTCGTACTCATGCACCCAATTAGTATATAACATTATTATTTATTTAGAAATCGGTTCAGAGATAGCCTGACAGAAATGTGCTATAAGCATTTAGCCAGAATAGATATTTACGATTTAGTTCACTTTCTGTTATCTCACTAAGTCTTATAGACTTACCGTTCTCAGTTTCATGTTTTGTAGGTATGCAAGATGAGACCACGTACGTGCTAAATGGGGGCATAATGGGTCAAAATGGTGTAGCTCATGGGTTAGGTAATGAGCTTCTCATTTCCATTATAGTACAAGTCATGTACTATTCACAGTTATGATTTTTAAAAGGGCATTTGGAATAAGCTCGCTTACATGTAAAAGTGACGCTTCTGCTAATTCTAATAAAGTTCACAGATTCATACATGTTATATGTTATAAACGAAATGAGTTTTTAAGAGTTCATGTTTAAAAAAAATTTAGGCGTTTCATTTTCTCTGACACGTTTTTCTTTGAACATAACATAAATTCGCTTATGGTTAAATTGCTTCTTAAACTAAAGTCATTTTTTAAAATGTTCTTTGTACATTTTTCAAGATGGTCATTCATTAAATATCATTAAAATAACATAAATGAACATGTCCGTTAAATTTTGTATTAGAAGTGTCTATAGATATATACAAGGTAAAACAATTTTAAAACTTGAAAGGTTTTATAGTTAAAAAACAAAGTAAGGGGAGACTTTGGTATAAAAATCATCAAGCTTTATTATTATTATTACATAAAATAAAAAAGCAAAAGACAAGTACTATACTCAGTATCATGTGGACCCGTGTGGGCCAACTCAGTTATCATGGGACCCTTCTGTCGTGTCATAATTATATTATGTTATATGCTCAAGTATTATGGCTGCTCGTAAAAGACATATTTTCCATTAGCTCAGCTAAGTTTCAGTATTTTTCCTTAGTTCAGTTTTAACATTATGCCTTAGTTTAGATTCAGCTTTGGGTTAAGTATAGTTTGAGTATGTAATTCAGCTTAATATAATGTTAAAGTCAAACCACGGTATTTAGCTTAGCCTTAGTCTAGATATGGATATCATATATGAATAGCTCTTTAGCTCAGCAGTCATGCATGTAAATATGGTTAAATGTACTTACATATGTGTAACACCCCCATTTTTACAATATAGCAGCGGAAGCTAATCTGGGGTATTACTTCATGGATACAACAATCATAATCATAGAAAACGACTCAAAAGAGACGTTGTTGGAAAAATTTAGTTATCATTCATTATAATCAGAGTTTTTACAAAATGCAGGTCCCAATATCTAAAACATCATGTTTGAATGATAACAGTTCAGCCATCTTCAGGTCCATGCCACTCTGTGCTGTATATTGCTCAATAACCTAAGATAAACATGCTAAAAAGTCAACACAAAGGTTGAGTGAAATCCATAGGTTTAGGTAATATAATTTGAATACGAATGCAATATTTGGGTTACATTGATATACACCCAGTATTGAAAACATATTTATTATTATTGCCAATAGCTCATGAATCCGAAGCCTTAGGGTATAGTGATACATTATTGCCCCTGCGGGTACCTTTGCCAAAATACCTGCGTGATTTCTAATGATGTGCGATTGGTTACACGTAACTGGGTACACCAACGGGGAGTCCAGCCCAAATAGATCTATTCACAACATTCGCGCTTACTACGGAGAGTAATTAACGGTTCATGATTATGGGGACTTAAAGGCAAAGCAATTACTTAGGCAATAGTAAATTGAAATAGCATTTAGAAATAATTGCATTCAGGTTTATAGCATGTATCCCCCTCGCGGGTTTATAAATAGTTAAAAGATTGAAATACGAGGCTATGAACTCACCTGAACAGTTATAGGGAAATTGATAGCAATGTATATGATATGAATAGTAACGGCTTAGTCACAGGCAACCTGGGAATATATGTTAAGCCTTAGTTTGATTGAATATGTAATTTTTGAATATTGATGTTGATTTTGATATAAAGATTATCATAACACCGTTCGGGCCATCATAATTCAGAAGTCATTCAATAAACGTTTGAGGAGCTAGGGCACTTTAAATCGTAAACCCAACAACTCAGTCAGAACGTAATACCAAGATGAAACTCCTTAATATGAAGCTCCCTAGTATTGTGGTATGATATGGATCCGGGACATGATTTTTGAAAGCACGTCAATGATGAATGATATAATATTTATAACATAAGCGGTTTTAAGCATTTTATTCAATATATGAAGATGTTAAGCACATCAAACGTTAATTAAAGTTATGTCTGGTAATTTTTTGAATATGATTTTATACTTGTTCAAAATGTTACATTTTAGACCCTTGAGTTTGAAAAATGACAAAATATACCCTTGGAGTTTGCACTTTTACGACTTTGGTCCTTTAACTTTAAAAGATATACCAAGTAAACCTTAGAATTTGAAAAGTGACATAATAGACCCCTATAGTTATAACTTTGATAAAATGACATTTTTAGTCCTTTTAGTTATAAGTTTCTGAAAATTACGATATACACCCTTTTGCATGAAAACTGATTACGGATTAGGTCCTAATTTACATGCAAGCTATATTTAAGATTCTAAATGATATTTGCAGGTTATAACTTGATAATATAAGATAAAATATAAAGTTTTAACATAAATTTTTTTTAATTTAACGATTTGTTAAGCTAGGAAGCAAAACGGGTCAAATTAGGGTTTCATAATGAAAACGCGCGGGTTTTAAGGTCAAATTCTTTCATGACTTATCAAAGCACTTATTTTAATATTATATAAGCTTATTAGGATTGATTTTAACAATAGTTTACAAGCTTAGCTCATAGTTTAAGTAAAAACATGAAATTAGGGTTTCAGGTGTACGGTTTTGGATCAAAAAGGTATAACACATAGGTTTTTGATTTCAAAGCTTTATATTATGATTTTAGCAAGATCATATGAACATTATGAAGTTATGAAAGTAGAATATAAGCTTAGAGAATCTGGTCTTGAGCTTATGGCTTAGAAATGGGTCAAAATCGGGACTTTCGGCTTCGTACGCCTAGAATAATGACTCTAGGGCTTCGTTTCTTGGTTTATTTTTATTCCTTTATGAAATTGAGCCTTATTAAGACCTCTTAGGATCTATTAGAACAAAGGATTGCTTCTATGTAAGGGTTATAGAGGAGGAAGTGGGGGATGAAGAAAAATGAATGATTTAGGTTCCTATTTATAGGTGAAATGATCTTGGTGACCAAGGTAAGCTTTCAATCTGAGTTAGGACATGTGTAAGGGATAGAGGGTGATGAGGAGGGTCTATAGGATGTGTTGGTTAAGCTAGAAACTGGCCTTGAGGTGTGGGCTTGGTCCTTGTATGCCGCGGCTAAGATGAGTGACAAAGAGGTGATGTGGTTCATTTTAAGACCAAGTATGCACTAGATATTTTTATGAGGTGCTTGTAAGCAGCTTAGGGATGATGTAGCTTAGTCATTGAGGTGCTTGTTTTCAAAAAGAAAGCTTAAAATGGGTCAAAATGAAAGAAACTTGGTTTCGGGTTCATTAGGGCTTAATTAGGGTTTTCAAGCTTAGATTTCGTGTACATTTGATTAGGAATGATAGGTTACTGATCCTAAGACATATATTAAGGATTATAATCAAAATTTGATAGGTGGTTTGGGTTAAAACGGGTAGAAAATGAGTAAACGGGTCAAAAGTTCCAATTAGGGCACAATTAGGGTTTTCTAGTTTTATTTCTTGTACATTGTTGTTAATATGGTGAAATGATGATGGAATATGATTGATAATGTTATAGTTAATGTTATTACAACTTATTTGAGAGTTGGTTTGAGTTTACAATAGATAAAAACGAAGAAACGGGTCATGGTTTAGAAACTAGCTCGGTTTTAGGGTTTAGGGTTTTGAATTAGGGTTTTGAGTGCAAAAAGATGTATGAAAGCTTATGAATAGAATAATTAGGGTTTACATATTGTATATTGAGTGTAGTAGCTTGTACACAAGTGGTAGTGAAGAAATTAGAATGAAAACGGAGGTAAAACGGCTATTTTGGAGATCATGCTTAATAACTTGTACATTGAGCTTTTAGAGACTTGTACTTTGACTTGAAGAGATTTTATATTTCAAATGAGATGTTATATTACTTGTACATATGTTTTAGTAGCTTGTGCATTCACTTTAGATGTTAATCTTTCATGATATTAGGGTTTTAGAGATATACGATAACGGTTTAAAGCCCGTTTTGATATAATGTTGCAAATGTCACATTATATGAGTAATGTACTTTGTAATAATGATATTATGATATTTAATTGACATGTTATGATGTTTGCTTGACATATATGATGATAGGATTGCCATATGTAGGTTGCCTGAGCCTGTTAACTTTAGTTATGCAAGAAATCTTGCATATTGAGATATTGACAAAGTAATGTAATGTAATAAAGCAAAAAATTTCCCTGAAAAAGGTGAGTTCATATATAATTGATAGATTGTACATCATCTAACTTAATAGATGGATATTTACATTTATGAAAATTACGGGTTGTTATAACATCTCCTACTACACCCACAGAAATATGTCAATTCTTAGGACTTGCCGGCTATTATTGGAGATTTATCAAAGATTTTTCAAAGAATGCAAAGTCTCTAACTGAATTAACCCAGAAAAACAAGAAGTATATCTAGGGAAAAGACCAAGAATCGGCTTTCTAACTGCTAAAACAGAAGCTATGTGAAGCTCTAATCTTAGCATTACCAGGATGAAACGATGATTTTGTTGTTTACTGTGATGCATCCCATCAAGGTCTGGGAGCGGTGTTAATGCAAAGAGAGAAAGTTATTGCATATGCATCCCGACAACTCAAACCTCGTGAAGAAAACTATACCACTCATGATCTCGAATTAGGAGCAGTTGTGTTTGCTCTTAAAATTTGGAGACACTACCTATACGGTACAAAATGTACTGTGTTCACTGATCATAAAAGTCTTCAGCACATCCTTGATCAGAAAGAATTAAACATGAGACAACGTCGTTGGTTAGAATTGCTCGCAGATTATGATTGTGAGATTCGTTATCATCCTGGAAAGGCAAATGTTGTGGCAGATGCCTTAAGCCGAAAGGAACGAATCAAACCACTCTGAGTTAGATCATTAGTTATGACCATTCATCTAAACTTACCCTCATAATTTCTTAAAGCTCAAACCGAAGCACTCAAAGAAGAAAACATCAAGGCCGAGAACTTACGAGGAATGGATAAAGCATTTTTCTCATGATTAAAGCAATTTGAAACACCAATTGCAGGAGAAGGCACTCGTCACAACTTTATTGAGACATTCATAACTTTTGGATACTGGGAGCAGCTTCGAACTCTCTCCAATTGCTGACCTTATGAGTTTTTGGAACCTATCATAAGCACGTTAACCAAACTTTCATTCGTGCAATGGAAAAGTTTCTTAAAAACCTATAGGTATTCATAAACATTCCTCTGCATCTTTTTGTATTTAATCTATTTCCTCCAAAACTAGATATTGGATTTAACCTAGAGCAGAGTTAGCATCCTAAACATTATGAACTTAAGAGACTATTCATTAGGTATTGCATCACTATGATGCCTCCTTAACGCTTTCTTCTGGATTCGTTTTGGGCAGTCCAGTTGTTTGACCAGTCTTAGAGCGAGAGACCAGAATGTTCACCATGCGGTAGCACCCTCTTCTTGGAGATCTCCATCAACATTATATATCCCATAGGTTATGAAATCAGTGTGGTCAGACTAACTATTTCCGTATCTCTTCCTCGTCTCCAAATATTCATATTTCTCGTCTCTTACGATGATCGTGAATTTTCATTAACTGATATATGTTGGATGAGGAGATGAGATCTCTCTGTTTCTGTTCATCTTCCTGGTTGACATTGTAAATCTGCTTCATATAAACTAGAGATCTCTTCTTATTTAAAGGTTTCCACACAAGCTTTGATAAACCTACTTGTTGGAATCCCCTTATCTCTTGAATAGATCGTGAACTTAAGCGTGCAAAAGGGTTTGTTACTTTAAGATAAATCCAAAGCAACAACTCTTTGTAAACCCTGGATTAAACACTATAAATCCAAAGCAACAATATTGAAACACTGATTAAACACTATTGATTATGTGGAAACTAATCAACAATGCTAAGAAGAACAATATTAAGTAAACACAAAAGATCTTTTATCAAACTCAACCTTTGTATTATAACTTAAATTGTACTAGGTTACAAGCTATGATTGCTAATTGATCTCTATTGATCTATATATTTCTAACTATGCATAGGGTTCCTTTTATACACCAAGGAAAACCCTAATGGGCTTAGAAAACGTGTGAGGAGATAATGCATATCTATTCTTAATTTAACTCATGCATATCTCCTAACAACACTAACTATTATATGCTAGCAGCACTAACAATGTACTGCTAACAGCACTAACTATACTAGCAGTACTAATAATGTACTGGCAATACTAACTATACTCTAACAGTATTAAAGACTTAGGTTATTTTCTTCAATCTTTCTCAGCATCACTAAATTTTCACTAGCAACACCAATGTTGAACCAGCAGTAGTAAGTTGTAAAGACTTCTAAAACCCAACAATCCTCCCCTAAACATGATGTTTACTTGTCAACCTTCATGTTTCTTCATCTTGAGCTTCTTGAACACCAGGAGGATGTATCCAAACACTTTACAATCTTTTAAACTTCAACTTTGATTAGCTTCTAGTCTTTTCAGCAACACAACAAAAATACCAACTAAGTTGGCTATATAGTTTTTGGCAAACTACCAGCAATAAACGGATTTGATATTTCTTTACCATTAGCCGATTACTCTGGAATAGCCAATGCTTCATTGCTATAACATGGTGCGCTGATAACCATATAGTTTTTAGTAAACTGCCAACTATCAACGGATTTAAGATGTCTTTACCAACAACCGTTTACTTTGGACTAGCCAACTCTTTACTGTGAAGCATGGTGAGTTGAGAACCATATAGTTTTTAGCAAACTATCAACTGTAAATGGATTTGAGAGGTCTTTACCAAAAGCCGTTTGCTTCTGGACTAGCCAGTTCTTGATGTCTATTAGACATGGTGAACTGATGACCATTTGTTGTGTGGTCAGAAAAACAACACTCAAAGATCCTTCTCACTCCCATCTTGGCCCCCAAACTCGTCAATATGTTTTTGAATAAATCTGAGCAGATAAAAAACAGCTTCACCTTCTGATTCAGCAGTCAATCTCAACTCCATCATCCTCTCAAGAGTTTCCCTTATAAGTGGATACCTTCTTTCTGCAAGCACGTGAATTTCAGTACCATCTTCTAATGCCAAGATATGAACTCCATAGTTTTTATAGAAAATCCAACTCTTAATAATCCATTTCTCTTAATTCTTCCAAATATCATCATCTGCAGTTTCTTCAAACATAATCCTTAAGTCTCCCCAGAGAACTAAATCAATTCCTTCAGGAGTTGTTGTTGAAAATCTCTGCATCACTAAACTATGTAGCTCAATGAAGTCCAATCTATCAAATCTTGAAACCATTTCAGTGAAAGTCTTGATATATCTTGAACTTCCATTAGCTCTAAACACTCTGTAATAGTCATGAGGTACTCCATATCTATCAGTATGATAAAATGCAGATTCCCAGTTAACAATTGGATACCTCGTGCCCAGAACTTCATAATCAATCTCTTCTTCTTCATCAGGAACTATCTTTAGAGAAGCTCTTAGTTGTTCCTCTTCTTCAAGATCAGAATCAGTCTTTTGCCTTTTAGACTTCTTTGTAGCTTTCATCTTCAGTCTCCTACCTGATCTTTTCCTGATGTTCTCTTCACGTCCTTCCTGCTTAACTTCAACCTTAGTGCTTTTAGGTTCTTCAGGAACCTCTTCCTTATCCATATCAGCTGCTTTCTTGTTCATCTTATCAATCATCTTTTCATCTCTCTCAGACCTAATAGGTACAAAATCTGCATCTCTTTCTTGTTCCTTGATGTATAGGGCCTCAATCTCTTTAAATGTCTTTTTGTTTAACTGATTATGTCTATATTTACCTGTATGTTTAAGATAGGTCATCATTAGACTCTTCAGTTGTGTTCTTGTTGGAGGTTTGTTTCTAACAGCAGCAGCTCTTTCTTCAGCAAGTAACTTCTTCCTCCTTTCAAAAAATTCTGCTAATAGCTTAGGCCTTTCTTCTAGTATTTACATCTCTCTCTCTTCCATTTGTAGTCTAGCAGATAACTCTTCACTAGAATCCATCTTAGCTTGAACTTCATCATATAAACTTGCAATGTAGTCCACAGATGCTTGATCCTGTCTCTGTCTTTCCTTTCTTTCCCTTTCCATCTCTGCTAACTCATTTTCATGTACCAGTCTTGCTATTTTAGCATCTTTAGCAATCTGAACTGCATCTAGATCACTTCTCTTGACTTTCTTTACTGGTGACTCCTTCAAGACCCCTTTACCTTTGTCTTTAGGATCTATTGTTGGAAGTGGCTTCAATGTGAGAATAGATCTTGCAGGTCTTGAAGAATCATCAACATCTTTAATTGACACTCCTTTTTCCTTAGCTTTTTCTTCCTTCATCTTAATCAATGTTTGAGCCATGGTGATATCTTCATCATCAAATATACTTGTTGTTGTAGGAGGAGTTCTAGGCTCAACAGCACTATCTTCTTGCCTAGCAGCATCAATATCTGGTCTAGCAGTACTAACTAGTTCTTCAGCATTTCCTCCTTTATCACCACTGCCCTTGTCTTCAACAACTTCTGTATCATCAGTCAACTTAACCTCCTCAGTTTCACCACTTTGCCTCCCCTCATCCACAACTTCCTCAGTTTCCATGTACTCCATACCATGATCTGCATCTTGATCATCAAAGACAGTACTGTCATCCAAAGTTGATTCAGGTTTGGACTTTTTCCTCCCCTGTTTGGATACAGACTCCTTCTTTCTAAATCTCTTCTTCATGGATAATCTTTTCACACTCTTTAACCATGCCCTGTGGTGGGAGATGCTCGGCTTGCACTTCTTTTCCAACTTCTTGATTCTAGATTTCAATGCACTGATCTCTGCAGCTTGTGCATCCTTAATAGATTCCAAGGCAAGAACCCTGTTGGACAAGTTAGTACATAAAACAGATAATTCTTGTAGGTTCAGGGCACCCTCAGCTCTGTCAGATGTGTGACCACCTAAAAGAGGACTATCATGAGGTGTCTGAACCTGATCCCCTTTATTCCCATTAGTTCCCTCTAAAGAGTATCTAGAGTCTTGAGTAGTGGCATGGCTAGATGATGATTCAGGGGGTTGGTCTCCTGTACTAGGTTGAGTAGGAGAGGGTGTTGGTTGGGGTTCAGTGGGTTCTCCTAAACCTTCACCCTCTGCTGCATGTGTCAACATGTTGGGAAACAAAGGTGTTATTTTTCCTGAAAATTTTAGTCCTTTCCTAGACATATTTGTGAAAACTTTCAGATTGTGAGCTGGTGTAGGATAAACATCATTAAAAGGCTCACCAAGCTCAATTTGATTATTTAGAAACACCATTAAAAACCTTGGATACATAAGAAATTTCTTTTTAGTATTATCCAAGTTCCTCAACATACCATCAAAAATAAGTTTAGAAAAGTTAAACTTTTGATTAGTGGCCAGACATATAACAGCTGAAGCAATATTTGTGGAAAACTCATTCCAGCTGGTAGATTTTGAGCTTAAACAATGTAAAATGGTATGTATCAGAAACTTCCATTGAGGAGAAAAGAGAGCTTTTTGAAAAGTTAGTTTATTAAAATCACCCTCATAACCCATCAATGCAAGGTTTTGAAAAATAGCTTCATTTGTTAGGCAAGCAGTACCATCAGCATCATTAAAAAGAAGAGAACTTCTTATTGATGCCTCTGTTACTACTACTGCCTTGCTATCAACAGTAGCATTAATCTGCTTCACATCATTGACTGTTTGGGAACTGGCAGTGTTCCAAAACTGTTCAATGTAGGAAGTATAGATAGGTGGACTTACAGTGAGAGCATGATGAATCGAA
This sequence comes from Tanacetum coccineum, assembly GCA_026074375.1. NCBI lineage: Eukaryota > Viridiplantae > Streptophyta > Magnoliopsida > Asterales > Asteraceae > Tanacetum > Tanacetum coccineum. The sequence goes on from BQNB010034559.1 coordinate 33,770, forward strand.
CTGGAAGCAAGAAAGTCCACTATCTCATGAAAATCGGAGTTTCCCTCTGTCTTCTCTAAGCACGCGACCATGTTATGTTGATCGACAAACTCCAAATTCGCCATAGAAACTTGTAATAGATGGATTAAGATGTGGGATATGATCGATTGGGAGAGTATGAGTGATTGGTAAACGGAATTGAGATTTTATAGAGATTTGCTTTAGGGTTTGATATGACCGACTGAATAAACTTGAATCCTTATCTGAGAAAAAGAGTGTTATAGAAGGAAGGATCAAGAATTTTCAATCTATAGACCCCTATAAGCAACTTGTTGGCGGAAATATCTCAACGGTTATATTTAATTAAGGAAAATCTGTTATGCTCTCTAACAGTAGTAACGGTAACAAACAACACAAACTTTTGTCTGACAGTACTAACTTGTTAGTTTCCATGTTGTACCCTCAAATCCAATCCAAACTGCATCTTTGACCTAATCCAATCATCAACACCATAATTAAATGCTTTTTGAGCATCACTAACCAAGCCGGGCAGTACTAAGTGTTGGCCTGGCAGTATTAACCAAACTAACAATCCTAACTACCAGGATTAATACCTTAGCAGTATTAATTCCAACTACAAGAAACAACACAAGTACCAAACTTTATCAAGTATGAACCTTCCCCTCCATGTAACTATAAATTAACATCCCAATGCTAACTACCAAAAATTTAAATCTTGTGACATCAAATCCTTTGGCGAGAAGGTCTGCAATATTAGCATAAGTGTGAATCTTAATAACATCTATCAATCTTTTCTCATAGCAATCATATGAAGTGATTGTCCGAACTCATGTGCTTGGTCCACGAGTGATAGACTAGGATTCTTGACTATACATATGGTACTCTCATTGTCATATGGATTTTGGTGTTCATGAAATTAAAGCCATAATCCATCATTCTGAAACGGTATCCATAGACTATGCCCACCACAGTTAGTAGCTGCAACATAATTACCGCCTCAGTAGTAGAATTTGCCATTAAATCGACCTTCTTCTTGCATTTGCCAAGATAGTCAGGTCTTCTACAAGAAATTAACAACCACCTTTGTTTGATTACCTGTCAAGGTTGTCGACTCCCATAATCCACTGTCTGAGAAAAAGCTTCTAGTTCCAAAGGAGAAACCCTTAGGATAACCAAAACCCCTAGTTTGGGTGATTTTTAAGTACCTAAAAAACCTATTCCTGCATTTAAGTGTGAAGCTTTTGGAGTGACTTGAAACCTAGCACATGTATAGACAACAAACATGATGTCTGGCCTTGATGCAGTCAAATACATCAGGGAACCAATCATAGACATGTAGACATGCACATCTACATCTACACCATCTTCATCTTTGAACGAAGGCTTATTTGACACAATAGGAGTAGTAGCTGTTTTGATGAAACAAAAATCAAACTTCTTAAGGATGTCAGCTACATACTTGTCTTGACTAATAAAGATTCCATCAGGTTGTTGTTTCACCTGTAATCCCAAAAAGAATGTCAGCTCACCCATGGAACTCATCTGGAATCTTTTGTGTATACAATCTTTAAATTCAGTACATATAGACTGCGTTGTAGAGCCAAAAATGATGTCATCCACATACACTTGGACAAACATAATGTCACTCTTGTTCTTCTTGATAAATAATGTTTTGTCTATTGTACCTCTCCTAAAACCATTTTTTAGCAGGAAGGAAGAAAGTGTCTCATACCAAGCTCTAGGAGCTTGATGTAGACCATAAAGAGCTTTGATCACCTTATAAACTTTGTTTGGATGAGCAGGGTCAACAAAGCCTGGAGGTTGATGAACATATACCTCCTCTTCAATAGTGCCATAAAGAAATGCACTCTTAACATCCATTTGGTAGACAGGAAATCCCATGAATGATGCAAAAGCTAAAAACAACCTGATTGCCTCAATCCTGGCAACAGGTGCAAAAACTTCATCATAGTCTATACCTTCCTCCTGTCTAAACCCTTGTGCTACAAGCCTTGCTTTGTTTTTCACAACAATACTCCTCTCATCCCTCTTATTCCTGAAGACCCACTTTGTGCCAATTGCCTTTTTCCCAAAAGGCAAATCAACAAGTATCTAAACCTTCTATAATTTGAACTAGAGAAATTCTTCTTGCATTAATTCAACCCAGCTTTCATCCTTTAAAGCTTGTGATATCGTCTTGGGTTCTTCTTGGGAGAGAAAACATGCTAACAGACAGTTCTGATGGTCTTTATGATTTGTTCTGTTCTGATTATAGATGTAGCTTACCAAAGCTTGTTGTACTGAAGAAGCCTTTTGGATCTTTCCTCTTGTTTGAACTGCTGATTTAGGATCTCCTAGAATTTGACCTTTAGGGTGATCCTTATGAACTCTGAGTGTGGGAATAGGACTGACATCAATGGTGTCATCCATATTGTTGAAATCAGCCTCTGCACCCACATTTTCATCATCATAGGCTCCACTGAATATGCCATCATTTGGAAATGCATTAGAATCATCTTCTAAGTCAGGCATATTAGGATCAATGGGTAAATCAGCATTGGGGAGAGTAGATGCATCAATAGGTATTTGTCCTCCAAGATAGACAAATGATGATCCACCAGTATTTGCACCAGTGGGAGTACTAGCAGCACTAGCATATGGTGTGTTAGCAGTACTAACCAATGGTGAATTGGAAGTACTAACAGATGGCCTACCAGTATTAAGTTTGTTAATACTGGTAGCCTGAGCTGCCCTCTTCTTTTCTTCTTCAAAGGCTTGTCTTGTAGCATCATCTATAGCTTTAGCAGCAATTTCTTGAGCAATCATCCTCTCAAGATCATCTTTCAAGGCTTGTTCAGCTTCTGTCAACGTATGTTGTTCTTCTTTTTCAGCAACATCTTCTGAATCCTGTACATCATTGTCTTTAGGAGAATTTTCAGAAGGTTTTTCTTGTGCAGCTTGAACAACATCTTCTACTGAAATCCTTGGCCTATGAGGGTGTAGTGGAAGCAGTATGTATTCCTGAGTAGGTTCTTTATCTTTTTCTGAGGAACCTGCAACATAATGTTCTTGTATACCTGCATCCACATTAACTTGATTTTCTACACTAACAGGGATATAGTTCATTGTATTTGTTAGAAAATCAAGATCAAACATCCAATCAGGACCACTTCCTGCCACATTAGTTTGATCTTCAAGGAAAATCAATGTTGCATGTTCTCTTTTTCTACTCTTTTGGTTTTTTGTCTGTATACTCTAAAAGCCTTACTAGTAGTAGAGTATCCCAGCAAATATCCTTCATCTGATTTCCCATCAAATTTGCCCAAGGGATCTAAGGTGTTCAAAATGGTCAAGGGGCACCCAAACGGTCTCATAAAACTAATACTAGGTGGTTTACCTATTAATAGTTCATAAGGTGTCTTATTTTGAGGTTTGGTCACTAATACCCTATTTAGTTGATAACAAGCAGTGTTTACTGCCTCTGCCCAAAATAGGATAGGTAAAAGTGAGTCTGCTAGCATAGTTCTAGTAGCCTCAATTAGGGTCCTCTTTTTTCTTTCTGCAACACCATTTTGCTGTTGAGTTCTAGCCACACTAAACTCCCTTTTTATCTCTTTCTTAGCACATATTAATCCCCCCCATTTTAGCATGGTTCTTAAACTCTGTCCCATGATCACATCTAATGATTTTAACTTTATGGTTCAATTGGTTTTCTAAGCCTGTGATAAATTTATAAAGGATCTCATTTGTTTCATCCTTAGTAGCTAAGAAAAATACCCAACTAAATCTGCTGAAATCATCAGTCACAACCAAACAGTACTTTTTCTTATTATACTTTCTGCTGAGACAGGTCCAAATAAGTCCATATGGAGTATTAAGGCTTTCTGTGGTTCTTTCTAAACTTAGCCTTACAAGTCTGTCCTTATGTTGCTTACCCTTCTTGCAGGCAACACAAGTGTGGTCATTCACAAAAACTTTGGAAGGTAGGCCTCTAACTAGGTGTCCCTTAACAAGTTTGTTTATATTTTTGAAATTACATGACCTAATCTCCTGTGCCACAATTTAGACTCATCTGTTGTTGCATTTGCATATAAACAAGTTATACCTTCCAAGAAGGAACCCAATGTCTTTAATCTAACTGTTACACACCATGTGTCTATGAGCTCTAAGTTACACTTGATTTTCTATCAGTAGCTTAAAGCTAGGAGACAGAATAAGGCATTCAGTGTCAGTAAAGAGGTCACTATTTTTCTTGTCACACATTTGTGAGACAGAGAAAAAGGTTAAACTTAAGTTTATCTACAAAATAGACATCATCAAAGTCTAAATTAGCAGTTCTGATTTTACCTTTACCCGTTATTTTACCTCCTTTGGGATCACTTCCAAAAGCCACAAAGCCTCCATTGTAATCTTCATAATCTGAAAGATAAGCTTTGTTGCCAGTCATATGGCTAGAGCAACCACTATCCACCACTGCATGATCCTGTAAATAGATCTCTAGATTGCCCTGCACAAAAAGTAAGAGAAATCAGTATCTCTTAGGGACCCAAGTCACCACAGACTTGGATATCCCTTTTGGGTCAACATACTCAAACTTCTTGAGTATGAAAGATCCTTTTTCTTTGGACTCATGATCCATGTAATTTCCCTTAGGCCTCCACACCCATCTTGACTTCTTAAGAGCATTATCCATCTTACCCTTACCAGTATTAACTACTGCTCTTGTCCCAGCAGTAGTCATATTTTTAACCCCAAAAGTTTTAACATCTTGTTTTAAGTCTTTGGGTCTAACAGCTGGTCTTCTATAGTAAGACCTCTTGATTGGTGAATATGAGACTCTTGGTATTACATTGTCCATTCATGGGTAAATTGGTCTAATAGCACTACCATTTTGTGCTATTTTTGGGGCAAATGGCCTAGCAGTACTAACAGGCCTAACAGTACTAATAGGCCTACCAGTATTAATAGGCCTAGCAGTACTAACAGTATGTACTGCTCTTTTGTCATTTGGCCTAAGAGGATTAACCAAACCTGTCTTGGTTAGTACTGCTGATGGGACAAAAGTCCTTCTTGCTTGAGGGTATTTCAATTTATTTGAAATTTTTTGGTGATTTACCTTTTTACCATTATCCCATACTGGTTTGGCCACCCTTTGATCAGTATTGACCACAGTTTTCAGCTTAGTTTCTGGACTCTTTTTGGCATTGAAATCACAATCTTTGATTCAATATGGTCCAGTACTCATACAGATAAAGCAGCTTTTATTGTTCTTAAATATAATTCTTCTTATCTGAGAAAAATTTTGACCAATTTTATTCAACTTGAGTTTTAAACTGTTTGAGTCTTCATTAGTCTTAACAGGACTTAATGTGCTTTACTTAAGAACATCATCCTCATCATCTGAGTTCCAATCCTCAATGATAACTTTATCTCTGTTAATCTTTGTTTTATATTTTTCAACTTCATTTGTTTTACCTACAGTCTCACTAGTTTTAGATTCACTGGTATCATCTCTTGGCTTAGCTGTTTTTGACTTAACTATTTTCTTCCTAATGGCATATTCATCTAAACCTACAAATGATATGTCAGCTCTTAAGGTTAGGATGTTCCTTGTTTTAGGAGGGGGAACATAAGGTATGAAAATTCCTGTTATTGGAGGTGGGACAGCATGCATTCCTTCTGCATATCTATCATTCACTAGACTATCTTCTATATCACTAGACCTACTGTCAAATACACTTCCAAAAACTTCATTTTCATAACTTAAGATACCTTTATGCATTTGATTTCCATACCCAAGCCCAGCTTTGTCCCTAGCACTCATCTGACTATTTAGCAGAATATTAAGACCCTTAGAAGAGTTGTGCCATTTTTCTACTTTAGCTTTCAATTCTTCTTTTTCTTTTTCAGCTTCTGCCAATAGTTTTTTATGATATGTGAGCACATCAGTTTTATCATCTAAATCAATTTTCATAAACCTAATCTTTTCCTCATACCAAAGTTGATTTTGTTGATGTGCAACTAGTTGTGCTTCTACCTTCTTTAAAGCTTGAGTATAGGCCTGAATTTCTATACTAGCATCACCAAGTTGTTCCCTCTGTTCATCATATAATTTTTTAAGTTTAGCATAAGATTCTTTACACTCTTTTGAACAAGAATTTACCTCAGTGTCTGAGCCTGAATTGCTGTAAGCCATCAAAGCATAGTTTTCTTGCTCATCTTCTGAGTGACTGGTCCAATCAACACCATCTCCATCAAGAGTTACCAAAGCTTTAGGTTCCTCCTGTTTTCCAGGTCTCCTCCCACTGTCTTTAGCCAGTGTATCCATCATCTCTCCTCTTACTATCTTGATTCCCCTTAGATCTGCATTCTTTAGCAAAATGCCCTGTCAAGTAAGAATTGTAGCACTCGACTTTGGTCTTATCAAAGCCAACCGGTTCCTTGGCATCAAACTGTAGTTTTCTTCCTGTCTTTTTGTAGAACTTCTTCAGTCTCATGGAGATCGTGGCCACCTGCCATTTTAAATCCATTTCTTCTAAATCGAATTCATCAAGCTGTTCCAAATCCTCATGATCCAATTGTGGACCACTGGATTGATTAGCGAAGAAGGAGTACATGAGTTCATCAGTATATGAAGAAGAGCCTTCCCTTTAGGGGTTATGGCCAGAAGAAGTAGAAGCACTATAAGCAGTACTAACTTTATTAGTACTGCTAGTGTTCTCAGAAACAAATGCCACATTCTGCGTGCTAGAAGACGATGCAGTAGAGCCTTTAACATCAGGCTCAAAGACTCTAAGATTATTATATAGATCATCAAAACTGAGACTGTCCACTCCTGGCTTGGTCCTCATGATTAAGGAAATTTGAGACCAGGCAGCAGGTAAAGTGGAGATGCATGTACCATGAATCTCTAGTTGACTCAGAAGACTCTAAAACCTGTCATAGCCTTTGTACAACCCTTCTGAGTTTGATATAGAGAAGCCTTCAAACTGTTGCTGTAGAATATACTTTTGCATTTTCTTTGATTCATCATTGCCACCAAATCTAGATTTGATAGCTTCCCACATCTTTTTTGCATTAGTTATTTTGTGAAATTTAGCAAGATGATCTTTTGGTAAAGCCATAAGCATGGTGGTCCTTGATTTTCTTTCTCTTTCTCTGGCTAAAATTTCTGCTGCAGTCTTGGGAGGCAGAACCTTTATTACATCATTTGTATTTGTTAAGACACTTACAGGACCATTGCCTCTTTGAATGACTTCTCATATAGGATAGTCTGTATGGGCCAAGTAATGTTCCATTTTCATGGCCCATATGTCATACTCTCCCTTCTTAAGAATAAGGAGTTTGATTGTTGAGATAGTGTGAGGGGCTTGTTGTGTTGGTGTTTGTGTTTGTGGTGGTGGTGGTGGTGGAATATCATCTTCTGATCCTGCCATTGAATAGATCTGTAAGGTAAAGGTTTATGACTGGTGGGTTTTTGGTTCTTCTTACTCAGAGTTTCTCTACAAGCTCTGATACCACTTGTAGATCCTAATCTGAATAGATCTTTCTAGCCTGTTAAGGGTGGCAGCTAATCTGGATAGATCCAAACTAACTACAAGAGAAACAATGACTATGAACAATTATAAGTTATGCGGAAACTAACTTATATTGCTAAGAAGAACAATGAATAAAACTAAACTTTGATTTCTATTAATCTGCTAGGTTACAGATTACTAACTATGAATATTGATACTTGTGTTGTATTGTTGTTGTTCTCTTCTAACTAATGCCGTAGGGTTCCTTTTATACACCAAGGATAACCCTAATGGGCTTACAAAACATGTGAGGAGATAATGCATATCTATTCCTAATTTAACTCATGCATATCTCCTAACAGCACTAACTATTATATGCTGGCAGCACTAACTTACTACTAACAGCACTAACTATACTAGCAGTACTAAGAATGTACTAGCAGTACTAACTATACTCTAACAGTACTAAATACTTAGTCTATTTTCTTTCATCTTTCTCAGCAGCACTAAATCTTCACTAGCAGCACCATTGTTGAACCAGCAGCAGTAAGTTGTAAAGTCTTCTAAAACCCAACAAGCATTGTTCCAAATAGGTTTTGTATTTTGAAACTGTTTTTGATTCACCTTTTTATAATCTACCTACAAGTGATCAAAACTTCCACAAACATAACAAGCTTTACTAAACATCTCAAAATTACTTCCTAATCTTTGAGACATCATATTATTCCAGTTTCTTTGATTGCCTCTAGGAGTATGAATGTTTTGCCTATTTTGCTTAACATGATTGACAGTTTTCCTAGCAGTCTTTTCTTGCTGTTTAGGTTTGACAAACTCTATCTTAGCAAAACTAGGCTTAAATGTTTTCTTTTCAATCTTAGCCTGAGGCACATCATCTTCCTCATTATCAGACACCTAATCCTTAATAATTGGAGCACCATTATTCTTCCTAACTGCTTTAGGCTTTCTTCACTAGCCTTAGCTTCACTGTTCTCAGCTACAGGCTTAATAACTATAGGCTCACTTGTAAACTCTTCTAAACCAGAGAATGACAAATCAGGTTTTGGAGGCATAAAGTTTCCTGTATAGGGAGGTGGAACAGCATTATACCCTAAACCTGTTTTGCACTTATCAACTATCTGACAGTCTATTAGTTTGCTTAAGTTTTTAGATGAATTCTCAAAATTTTCTACTGTTAGCTGAATTTCATCTTTTTGTTTTTGAGCCAGTTCCAACTTCCTTCTAAGCTCTGTAATGGCTACTTCTCTTAAATAAATCTCACGTTTTATGACCTTGATATCTTCTTCATAAACCGACTCATTTTTCTTATAAACAAGAAGTCTTTCTTCTACAGACTCTAAACCTGATTTATAAGAAATAGCATTTAACTTTGATGTCCTTAAGTCTTTTAAAACAGATGTACATTTTTGTTCTTAAAGAATACACATCACATTTTCCAAAACAAGATGATGAACAGTTTGAATCAATAGATACCTCAGCATTAGAAATTGTAGAAGAGTAACCATGAGTGCAAAGTTAGTTGGACCTTCTTCTGCTTGATCACTCCAATCATAACTAGAACCATCACAAGACACCAAAGCATTAGAAGTAGTTGTCTCTATTGGCACAACGCTTCTTGCGTTCTCCTTATTGTTGTTTTATTAGTTCCTTGGAGCCCTGCACTCCCTTGCAAAGTGTCCCCTTTTGTGGCAGTTGTAACACTTTACCTTGGACTTATCAAACCCAATGGTCTCAGTACCATTCACAGAAAACTTCCTTCTAGTGTTCTTCAAGAATCTCCTTGCCCTTATTGTTAGCATAGCCATCTTCCACGTTAAATCCATCTCTTCTAAATTATCAGGATGAATTTGTTGCAAGTCCTCATTGTCAAGTTGTGGACTATTTGGTTGACTTGCAAAGAAAGCACAGATGACAGCATCACTTAAGTTGTCAATTGTTGTTGAATTAACAACAGTAGCTTGAGTGCTAGCAGTTGTAGCACCATGAGCAGTATTAACTACTCCATTTGTATTGATGTTTGCGGATACAAAGACTACATTTTGTGTGTTTGTGCTTGAGTTTGATGTCCCTTTACCTCTGGTTCATAGATCTTCAGGTTGTTGTAAAATATCACCATGCTATGTATCCTATCTCAGCTTGTTCCTCGCACAATGAGTATGTGTGTTTCCATCTGTGCAGACTGTTCTTTAATAACTCTGATTCACATCATCTTGTGAGATACCTATTCACCACAAATCTCCAACTTGACTAATAAGCTTTGAAGCCTATAAAGTTTGATCTAACACCTCTGCACAACTAGATGTAGTAAAAAATTTCATACTGCGGCTTTAGAAGATATCCTCTGTAGTCTTTTTAATAGCATCATACCTCTAAACCTCTTACATTAACAGCCTGCAGCAATGACTTGAACATCTTTGAAGAGTTAAAAACTTCATTGATGTTCATTAGGATTCCCCATCAATAAAGTGCTTCTTGCTCACCTTTATCCTCCTTGTGCTTTTCTTCAGCAGTTGTAGGAGAAATTGTAGTCTCAACACCTTCAACAACTTTTGTTATTGGAGGTGCATTACCATTCTCTATGACTTCCTATAGAGAATAATCAATCATCTGGATGTACTGTTCCATCCTCATCCTCCAAAGCTCATACTCACCTGGTTTGAGCATAGGCACTTTTGAAGCAGCCACCATATGTGTTGAGGCTTGGTCTATCTCTTTGTAACAAACAGACCTTGTGTGTAAAAGCAATTTCTTCTTTATTCAAAGCTTCTCAACAAGCTCTAATACCACTTGTTGATCCCACTTGAATAGATCTTGAATTCCTTAGCTTGTGCAAGGTTTAGTTATGCAAGGTAAATCCTACACAATTATGGTAGAAACTTTGTAAAATATATTAAAGACTATGCGGAATCTAATCTTTGATCAATAAGAAAAATATGCAATAAAACAGTAATTCTAATGAACACACAGATTAACAAATAAAGCTTCAATAAATTAATATGAATACTCTAACTAGTATTAGGGTTACAAAACCATGAAGCTATAACGATATCAAAACAAAAGATTTCTAGATGGCAAACTCTATGCCCTAGGACCTCCTTTTATACACCAAGGAGTCCTAGTCGATTTACAATATATTCCTAAAACTTAGAATATTCACTATGATCTATTCTATAAATAACTCATACTTATCACGTAAGTAATCTTGATCTCCAATCAATCTTTATCCTTTTTTCTGTCTTTATCCATTCTTTTTTTACAGTAGAAACTCTTTCAGCAGTCTTAATCTTTGAGCAGTTGTAACTTTTGTACTAGCATCATTAACTTAGCACCAACAGTAGTTACTTATACACCAGCAGCATTAACTGTGTACAAGCAGTAGTAACTACTTAGAATATTTTCTTCAATCTTCACCAGCAGTACTAACTTTACACTAGCAGTACTAACATATACTAGCAGTAGTAACTAGTAGTACTAATATACACTAGCAGTACTAAGTTACACCAACAGTAGTAACTATGAACTAGCAGTACTAACTACCTAGCATATTTTTCATTAGAGTTAATGAACAACACTAACTTTAGCTTACCAGCAGTAACACAGACCTTAGTAGCAGTAACTTCAAGATCATCATGAAGTCTTTTAATCACAACACGGGGAAAGCCAAACCCGAGGTATATTGGACCTTTCAAGGTTTTAGACAAGGTTGGAACCGTTTCTTATAGACTAGAACTTCCCTAACAGTTAAGCAAGGTTCATAGCACATTTCATGTGTTTAATATGAAGAAGTGCTTGTCTGACGAGTCGCTTGCTATACCGTTGGATGAAATCCAAGTTGATAACAAGCTTCACTTTGTTAAAGAGCCCGTGGAAATTATGGACCGCGAGGTCAAGCGGTTGAAGCAAAGTTGTATTCCCATAGTCAAGGTTCGATGGAACTCTAAGAGAGGTCCATAATTTACGTGGGAACGTGAAGATTAATTCCGCAACAAGTATCTGCACCTCTTCACCAACACCACACCGGAAGGCAACTCGAACTCACGGGGAGACTCCGTATTTTTCCAGGTCAATATACGTCAATAAACTCAAAACTATTTACTTTGAACATTTATATGTTTACTTTTACACGTAACCGTTAAGTTAAATCGCGTAACCCGGAAACAACTTTAAACGTAAACCGACATTAAACAATTTATTTTATAAGTTTTACGTAAACTAGTAATTTACATATATTGTGCATGCATGTAAATCTAAACTATCACCTTTCAAACCAATACTTACACAACACCTTCTAGAAGTAAAATAGCAAAATTGAAAAATGATTTTCCCTCCCCCTCTACCCTTATTCGGCTGCCTTATATACACACACAAACCCATACCTAATTTTCTAAGCAACATATTAACCACCTTTAACCTCCTTTACTTCTTATAATCCACCATTAACAACAAAAAACTCTAATAACCAAATCTAATATCCACTTCTAACTTTACACCTCTTTACCCAATTCTCCTTAATGACCATGAGATGATATTACTAGTTGGTTAATAAGGTGCTAACTCTTCTACTATTTAAACAAATCACCTAACTCATTTACTACTTCACTTAACAAAAACATACATACTCTCTCTTTTTCTCTTTAAATATTCGGCCAAAGGAGGAGGAACAAGAAAAAAATTGGTTTTGATAAATTGATTTATGTGTTATACTAGTATTCTCATCATCTCATCTTCTAAAGTTTCACATTCTCATCTCATACTTTCATTTCATGTATCTTGTTATGATCACTACATTTTACAAATTTATATCACCACTAGTTAGTATGTTAAAAGTTTTTCCAAATGAAACAAGTAAACTTTATAAATGAAATCTTGTAAGAGTTTTTAAAATGGATAATAAAAATGTAAACATACACTTATACTATTTATTTTAGTCATTTTATAAATTTCATGTTAAAATATCAGTGTTGTTATAAAAATGGTTACTTATAAACTAAAACTAGTAAAGTTGTATATTTTGTTTTTGAATTTATGATTATTCTTGATAAATTGGTGGAAGGGACTAGGTTAGTATAGATTTGTTGTTATGACGGAAATTGATGAAAATTAGTGGAAGAGATTAGACTAATATGGAGTTGCAATTTGTGGGTGAAAAATAGTGATAGAATAGAAAGTAAATAGTTGCTATCCATATTTTCTTTATATATTTTCGTACAGTAAAACTTGATTTGAATAGCCGAGGCCTTGAAAAATAGATAGTATACTTAAATACGAATGCGTGGATATAAAGAATGTTAAAAATAGACTTAAAACGAATGAGATATAGTCAAAAGAAGTTTAGTAATTTTTCCGGCAAAACTATTTTTATAAAGAGTCTGTCTAGTCTGTGTTTCGGTATTTTGATCCTTTTCGTGTCCCGAGTCAGGGAAAGTTTATAGAAGATATTTTGTAGAGCTCGACTTTACGCAAAAATTAGTATTCGCTCGTTTCGTGAATCATTATAACGAAGAAGATATAGCATCTATAAAACTAGACCATAATGTAATTTCTATAAAAGTAGGGTGTTGTTTGATAATTAAAATGGGGTTTTCGGGCGTTTTTGAGTCCGTTTGAGCTATAAAAACTTTAACGGATATTATAGTATTATTTATATATTTTCTAAACGTGTCGGAAACTTTCAAAAATAATATTAAGTAAATGAATTAGGACTTATTTAATTGATTACTTAAACATAATGGTAAAGTATATAATGATGGATAAAAATGGCAAATTAGACGGAAATGTTATTTTAACTTATAAAGCTAAAATGCAAATTATTAGGTGGTGATATAATGTTATAAAAATATATTTGCATCATTTCATTTCATTTGCACTATCCTCAGACGACCCATAATTTAATATGTTGCTTTCGGGACATTCTTTGACGTCCTACTTATTTGATTTATTCACAAATCAATACATTTGGCTAAGGTGAGTTTATAGCCCCGCTTTAACTTGTTTATCAATATTTTATAAATCTCGGGGTGAGATAAATTGCTTGTTTTACTCTTGGTCGCAAATACTTTTTAAATGATTACGGATTAGTCTAAGTAGCGATCATCCATTATGCCCAAATTATCATGAACCGCTAATTACTTTGTGTAAGCGCGAATGTAATAAATAGATCTATTAGGGTTAACACCTAGTCCAGGTTTTGGTGCTAGTATGCCCAAACGGATGTATACCATATCAAAATTAGGGTGTTTCGGATTAAACACCTACTCGGTTACCATATTTGCATTAAATTGCATACTTGCTTTGTTGTAGATTCAGTGTCATGATCTTAGCGCAATCGTAATTACTTTTTGTGATATTGTATGTGTTACAATAGTCATGCCTTACTAAAACTTGTGATCCAACTTTATTTACTTACTTAAACCTTTAAACTCACCAACTTTATGTTGATCCTTTTAAGTGTGTATTTCTCAGGTGATTAACTACTATGGTATATTTGATGCGCATGGAGTCCTCATCCTTCAAGAATATTTCATGGAGTTCCTCTGCATTAAAACTATGTCCTCGTTGTATTAAACTTTGATTTATTTTTCGATGCAAACTTTTGGGACAAATTGTTAAGAACTTATTTATTTTAATCAAATCAACGAGGTATCTTTTTAACGACTCATTTAGAGGTTGTTCTCTTATATCTTGTGCTTATGTATTTTAAAGTAACTCACCGGTTACCTATTCAGCTGCCACATATTTTGGGGGTGTTACAACTGGATCCTAAAAGACTGACTCAAACCTCTTATTGATCTAAGTTTCATATACATCCCAAGTAACCACTTCACTAAATCTCTTCATGAACTGTTTATGCCAATTAAGGGCTTTACCAAACACATACATGGATACTAACCTTATTCTCTAATCATCATTAAAAATTTGATCCATCTTAAAGAACTTATTAACCCTGTATAACCACCCTTGCACATCTTCTCCATCAAACTTAGGGAATTCTACCTTGGTTAATCTGCCATAAGAACCACCATTGTTTCCACCATTTTGACCATTTTGACCACCAAGATGTTCCCTCCTTTAACTAGTTCCTTCACCACTATTGTCTTTATTCTCTAATGCTGTTACAGATTCAGTTAAACAAGATATAAGGTTCATCATACTTGTCAACTGACTCTCAACAGTGTTTGTACCAGTCAATACACCTCCTTGATTGCTTCCACCATTGTCAGTTGATCGTGTGTTCATCATTATTAGATTGTAACAGAATTGGGTTGAGAAAACGGTTATTTGAACAGAATTCTAATATAATATCTGCCAGGGTCTTATCTGATACCACTTGAAACACTATAGATTAGATATCAGCTTAAGAAATGAAATCCACAAGTATCAATGGTTCAATCAGTTAGGAATCTCAAAGTAAGAACAAGATTCATGAAATGATTGTTATTGGATAAATGAGTTTGTTACAATTTGAACGATACGAAGAGAAAGGAAAAGTTTACAAATCATGAATGAATAGAAATGACAAGTGAAATAGGTATTTATAGACACTTTTGGGTTCTAACTATTTTTCCTGCCAAAAGTATTCATAACAAAGTTTTCACATTTCTGCTGACTTTTACCAATTTGGACTTTTAATTCTGCTTTGTTACAGTCTTGAAGCCTAATTTTGCAAGACTCGGTCGTGCATACGACTAAGTAGTATGAAGTTTGTTGTGTTTAAATGGAATGTGTTATGGTGGTTGGGTATTTATCATTTCGCTATAACACGAGCTTTATAATTTTTGTTACTGTCTTTCGTCAAAAAATTATTGTCCACGGACCAAAAAATACACTGTTTAAGAAAAACATCATAATTACAGATTTATTTTTTCTTACATTTTGGATAATGACAGTTTTACGTTTAAGTAGTTAAAACTTGTTTTAAGTTTTGTAATAATAAGCTCAATTAAAAGTAATATTGTAGACTATTTGAGGGCCCGTTTGTTATATAGGTATCAGTGAGTTTAGATTGAAAGAGACATCAAATAAATTGTTTGGTATCATTTTGTTTTAATGACACAAGGTATCGAATGAAAGATTCTATACCACCCTCCGCTAGCCACCTTTAGTGATTCCAATCGGGTTTAACTTTTTATTTCTTTAAAGGATTTCAGCCACATATCCAGTGTTCTAAAAGGTGCGCCTTTGTGGCGCTAAGGCGTCGTTAAGGCATGAGACGTGGCCTCCACGTTACGGAACGGACCAAGGCGTCGACTCTAGGCGTGGCGAGAGAGAGGCGTGAAAAGGCGCACTAAGGCGTGAGGCGTGGTGAGCTTTTTAGATTCAACTCCGATAAAAAAAATTCAAAATAAAGAATATTACATGTAATGATAGTTTTTTTAACTTTATTCATATGTACAACGCTTGATGTAAACTCAATATTATATATATATATATTGGGTCGCCTTAAGTCACGCTTTAAAAACGCAAATGCTACGCCATAGCCGCAAAGACGTGAGGCTTGATCATGCCGTCACGTCACACCTCACGCTATTTATAACCTTGCACATATCTATTAATTATGAGTCTTGTTTTTTATTTTAAAATAATATGCAACAACTTAATTTGCATATAAATAAATACATAATTTAAATAGTTATTAATTTCTCTCTTATCACTTTCTTTCATATCAAATTTAAATCCGAATCAAATTCCAACCTATTTACAAACTAAACGCATCTTAAATTTTCTATTAAATTTGAAAGTGAATAATTAATTGGGAATAACTTGGCTACAATTATTTTAGCCAACCGGGTATAATTTTACATACAAAATACACAAGAAATGACTAGAGACTCACACAAAGAACTCTGAGATCCACTTTCATACTTAGGACCACTAATTATAACACAAAATTGTAACTAGTAACGAATTCTAGCTAATATATTCCCTAATTAATTTGGTACAACTCAAACACGATGGAGTATAATCGAGATGTACGTTTTGACCTTGTAAAAGGGTTGACATTGTGAAGATGAGACAGATAGACCAAGTAAACACATATCCATTGAAAATATGTTAATGATCACCTTCTTGACTCCTTCCTTGCTGCACGATTTTATCATTAAATATGCTAAAATGGCACTTGGTAGAACAAGACTTGTTGGTCACGCAATCCTGTCATGGCAAGCCAAGGAGGTCGAGCAAAAGTGGTGGTTATTGGTGGCGGAATAGCCGGTTCATACATTGCTAAAACTCTCCAGTTTCATGGAAATCTAACGCTTATTGATCCGTATGTTTCCTTCTACTCTTTGATCATTTCTTATACATAAATGCTATTTGGTGCAAGATATCTATGATTATAGTTGTTTTCAATGGATTGTTTCTCGTCGCATATAATGATCCAAGTTGACAGTTTTTGTTGGTCCATACCAGACGTGTTCTACTACTTCTTGTATTTCAAAAGATGTAGAAATTCAAGGTTACATATGCTAATGCTTTTTAACGAGCTAGCTCACATGGCCACCAAGAGTAACTTTGGGAAGGTTGTTACCACATGCGAGAGGTCTCGGGTTCGAGCCTCACCGTGGGGGTTTTCCTTTAGGAGCGAAAAAAGAGTGGGGTTTATCCCTTGACGCGAAGGTTCGAGTCTTGCATATTTCCCAATTGGATGTCACTGTGAGCTCGAATCACTAACAACTAACTTGCCGTTCTAAAAAAAAACATATGCTAATGCTTTTATACAAGTATCAGAAAAGTAAATGCGATTTGTTGGAGATGTTTACGTGTATATTGAAACCAATGACTTCTATTTTTTTCATGCTTCGACAAGCAAACCAACTTTCTAAAGTGAACTCTTCATGGTTTTGTTTAATGTCAACAAAAAAATTAGCATCCACTATATTGGAATGAAAACTAAATCAAACATAATATGCATTGCGAAAAATGTAACTGAATATGATGTATTTACTTCATAGCGTTCGAAAACTTTTGTAATTGTAATATCTTTAAATAGCGGATTTTTAATTAATTAGCATTGTTTATCTCTCTATATTCAAAGCACTTCTCTTTACTTTTGTAATTTAATTGACTTAGTAGTTGAAGGTGGACATCATCAGCATGAGTACATAGATAGAAAACTATGAATATAGAATTTGTATGTAAGTTTGTAGTCTGTACCACTATCAAATTCCCAAAGTTTTAAATTTCTCCTAAAAAATGGAAGTGTAACTTTGCTTTC